>WOXC01000526.1:0-74072 GCA_011680675.1 Gymnobelideus leadbeateri
GGTTCTTTCTTTGAGCATGGCTTTCAGGTAGTCCAATAATTTTTAAATTGTCTCTCCTGGATCTGTTTTCCAGGTCGGTGGTTTTTCCCATGAGATATTTCACATTGCCTTCTAATCTTTCATTTGTTTGGATCTGCTTAACAGCATCTTGATTTCTCATAAAGTCATTAGCTTCCATTTGCTCCAGTCTAACTCTGAAGGAATGAATCTCCTCAGTGAACTTTTGAGATTCTTTTTCCATCTGGCAAATTCGACTTTTTAAGGCATTCTTCTCCTCATTGCCCTTTTGGGCCTCCTTTGCATTTGAGTTAGTCTATTTTTTAAGGTGTCGTTTTCCTCAGTCAGACTGTTGACCCTCATTTCATACTTTTCCTGCATCCTTCTCATTTCTCTTTCCACTTCTCTTATTTGATTTTTAAAGTCCTTCTTAAGGTCCTCTATGGCCTGCAACCCGCTCATGTTTTCCCCTGGGGCTTTTGGAGCAGGACTCTTTTCCCTCTCTATGCCCCCAAAATAGGAGTCTAGGGTTGCATTTTTCTGTTTCCTTTGCCTTGGCATGTTGCCACTTAATTGCTTGACTTTTGGGCTTGTTGCCACACTATGGCTTTAAGGCCAGATAGAGGGATTTTCGTCCCGAACGTGTGGGGGGCAACTTCCGTTTCTGGCAAGCTGTAAACCGACCCACGACTTCCACCCTAGATCACAATCCAGATCCAGGGAGGTTAAAGCAAGAGTGATTACCCCCCAGGACTGATCGCTGGATCTTCCTATGATTTGCAGGCTGGGAGCTGGAGCTGCCTCTGAAAACTAAGAAATGGCGTTTGTCCTCAGTGGCTTCTAGCCCCCAGGGGAGTGAGCGAACGCATTCCCTAAATACGGGACCCAAAGTCCATAGGACACTAACCTCTTACTTTGTCCTAGGCATGTCTATGTTGATAATTCTGGAGTCTCCACAGCTCCTGGTGTTCTGGGGTTCCTCCAGCTGGCTTCTGGCCCTGCTGCCCTGGGGCTAAAACCTCGGCTCATGTGGACCTGGGCTCGGCTTGGCTCCTGTGCTCTGCACGCTGCGTGCTGCCAGGTCCCAGACCACTGCACTGGTCCTTCCTGCAGGGCTGCTGGGCTGTCCTCAGCGGGAAGTTAGCTTCTCTGTGTTGTTCTGTGGGTGCTGCGGCTCCAGAAGTTGTTCAGAGTCCCCTTTTACATAGTTTGGGGGGAATCTGGGGGCAGAGTGGCTTGGATGAGCTGTTTCTACTCAGCCATCTTGGCTCCGCCCCCACCCATTTACTTTCAAAATTCTTCACAATCAGGTCCCCTCCTATTTTTCAGTCTTCTTGTACCTTACTTTCTGTGATCCAGTGATACTGGCTTCCTTGCTGTTCCTCAAATAAAGACTCCATTCCTGAACCTGGAACATTTTCACTGGTTCTTCTCCATGTTTGGAATGCACTTTCCCTTCATTTCTACCCCATGTCTTCCTTGGCTTCCTTCCAGTCCCATCTAAAATTCCACTTTTTTACGAAAAGATTTTTTCTGATTTCCTTTACTGCTAATTATTTATCTCTACTTCTTATTTCCCATTTATTCTATATGTGCCTTCTTTGTACATAAGTTTTTATGTTGTCTCCTCTGTTGGACTGTGAGCTCCTTAAAACACAGGCTATATTTTGCATTTCTTTTCAATCCACTTAATATAGTGCCTGGTGCATAGTAGGCACTTAATAAATATTACTGACTTCCTTACTGACTGATTAAGCAGATAATTCTGCCATAAATATAACTTTTCGTGTTCATCTTCCATCTGTTTTTTCTCTATTATCATTTCTCTTTACTCTCTTTAGTGTTAAATTGAAAGGTGTTTCACCTTTTTCTAGTAATTTTTTCTCTTTTCTCCCCATCTGTTCTATTTGTGTACATTATTATGTAGTTAGGAAGGGCAGGAGCACAACTTGGGGGAGCACCGGGTAAAGGAGGGAAGGAGAAAAAACATCTGACTAAACAAGGGAAAGGGAAGAATGTGAAAAGCAATGGACCAGAAGTAGGTGAAATGGAGCTTAAATGAGAGGAGAGAACAAGTAGAATGTTAACCAAAGAGGCAGTTTAAGTTGTACATTTAAGTGAGCAACTAAATTATTTCTGTACATATGCCTAAAGGCTTTTTAGGAATTTGGATGATTCTAATACATTAAAAAACTGTAAACATTGATAATAATGGCTATACACACATGCTTACATATACACACACATCTATGTATATAGACAATTTTGCAAATGTAAGTCTCAGAAATCATAGGTTTATTGTTCACATCAGTAAATTCAGCTGGTGCAAGCAGTTTTCCAACCAAAAAGACACACACTATCTATATACATATCTATCTATGTATCTATGTATCTATCTATTGCATATATATATATATATATATCTAAAATTTTTGTGGGTATATATTTGAATTGGATAACTTTCTAACCAAATATGTATATGCACAAACATACATGTAACGCATTTATATAAACATGTAGATGTACCTATATGAATTGTATATAATTTTTGTATATTATTCCTATATATACATTTTATGTACATATACATATATAAATCAGTATTCTCTCAGAACCGTGGTACTTCCCAAATCTGGAACTTTGTAAATCTGCTCTCTAAGAACAATCTTTTTATCTTTTCCAACAACTCAGGTCAGTTATGCTAACCCTTTTGTTGTTGTTCAGTAGTTTTCAGTTGTGTCCAAATCTTTATGACGCCATTTGGGTTTTTTTTGGCAAAGATATTGGTGTGATTTGCCATTTCTTTCTCCAACTAATTTTACAGATAAGAAAACTGAGGCCAGTAGGGTTAAGTGATTTGCCCAGGGTCACACAACTGATGTCTGAGAACATATTTAATCTCAGGAAGATGAGTCTTTCAGACTCAAGTTCCTGTACTCTATCTACTGATGCCACCTACCTGCCCATTATACTAACTCTACCCTTTGCCTTTATCATGAATTTGCTTCATCTTTATTTTTCTGGTCCCTTTTCTCCTTTCTATTTGCCTCCATACTGAACTTTGACCCTATTGTCAGCCACTAGATATTACTCTTGTATGTTTTGTTTTTCAGCCTTCTGCTATTTCTGACTTGAGACTTTTCATGTCCTGGTCCTCACCTCCCCTTCCCCACTGCCTACTATTTGATGGTTAAGTTCCTGCTTCAAGGATGTTAGACATTGATGAAAGTCATGGAATTAGGGTTATGGTTCCATATTATAAATTAATGAAAAATAAACTCCAGCTCAACTGGGCTGTTTGGTAATCCCAATCTATTGTCTTCAATGGTGTATTTCACTTCCTAGAATTATTGCTACTCTATCATGTTAACCTCAAGCATACCCCTGTCCTCTACTCTTTCAATAAATTCATCCATTCATTCAATAAATGTTTACTAAGTACTGATATATGCTATGCACTGCCCTGGGTGATGGAGATGTAAAGACAAGAATGAAAAAATCCTTGCCCTCAAGGAGGACATATTCTATTTGGGAAAACAAAATGTGTTCAGATAAATCAATACAAAAGTAATATGAAATTATTTTGGGGGGAATAAAATGCTAACAGCTGGATGGTTTGGTAAGGGATTCATGTAGTAAGTAGCACTTGATCTAATGCTTGAAGGAAACTAGGGATTGTTTTGAATGGTATACTGAAAAGGGAGTCCATTCCATCATTAGCCTGTGCAATGACCAACACTTACTTCCTGGAAAAAAAATTAAGGTCATCTCTGTTTATCAACACCATGGCTAGAGCAAGAGAGGAGCTGACTCCATCTGAACTGTGTTCTCCCACCATTTCAACTTTGTGGATGTGTTACATAGCTAGGATATTTGAGGGGAAGAAAGCATAGTGGTTGTGGATAATACATGATTAGAGTAGCCCAGGCACAGTACCTTTTGGTGATTTGAGTTATTTTTATAGCAGAATTAGACCCAGAGCTTCTGAAGCATAGAAAGGTTAGAGGAGGCTTCCTTGTTGGTTTAGTTGTTGAGTTGTTTTTCTGTTGTGTCTGACTCTACGTGACCCTGTTTGGGGTTTTCTTATCAAAGATACTGGAGTGGTTTGTCATTTCCTTCTTCAGTTCACTTTAGAGATGAGGAAACTGAGGCATACAGAGTTAAGTGATTTGCTGTAACAGCAAACACCCTAGCACACCCAGGATGGCTGCTAGCACAGTTTCTTTGATTTGCTTTTCTTAAAGAAAGCAACTCAAAAAAAGTTAACAATCTTACTTTAATCAGTCATATATTATTTACCTAGTTCAGTGGAAAAAGTCATCATCCTGAACTTCAGATAGTACAAACAGGAGTTACAAACAGACAAAAAAATACAGACAGAGAAAATAACACTATTCAACAAACCAGCAGACAGGGCTTCTAGCTGTCTGACCCTTACATCTGTACCTAGTTAGTTACCAGAGAGAAAAGCACCAACATCTGGGTTTTCAAATTTGGGGGCCTCAATGGCTGGCTGGTCTCATCTGGTCAAATCATACAAATCATCCCATAAGTGAGCCCCAAAGCAAAACCTCACCTCAGAGTATATATAGCCTTCTCCAGGGTCAGAGAACATCACAACTTTTGTGACCCACTGCCTAATTACAAAGTAACAAGGTGTGGGCCTTCCTGAAAAACAAGCCTCCCCTAATCAAGCTTCTCCTGTTGGTCTCTCCTCTATTCTTCAGAAACCTCCTCCAACCACAGGCTCCTTGTGACCACATTCAGCCTGTTAGGGGGCAGAGTATATTTTCAAATCAGGGAAGGTCCTCAAATTCCCTATTCTTTTTTAAGGGTCAGGGAAGATCTTCAGATTCCCTTATCATTACACTTATATGGTGTCACATAACTCTTAAGGATCTGAGGCTGAATTTGAACTCAGAAAGATGAATCTTCTTGATTCCCATTCTAGCACTCTATCCACTCTGCCACCCAGCTTCACCTTGTAAGACTCCCTAGGAAACTTCCCTGATGTGCACATGACTGTTTCCATCTCTTCTGACATAATACCTTGTGAAAAGGAGTCCATGGTATCATTCCCCAGGGTGCCATTGCTCTGCCTGATTCTGTTTCTGGTGATGGTAGGTTTTTTGTCTTTTTTTAGTACAGATGAGTCTGTGAGAAAAATTCTGTTTATATCTATCTAGATATCTGTATCTGAGACTTTACCTCATTTCTTTCAGGGATTTTTTTGAGAGTCCCAGATGTAGCCTGCTGTGTCTCTCCTTATATATCCCCATATACACATTCCTCAAAACTTAACACTACCAGCAACCACTTTCTCCTCCTCCTTTTGACAGCAGAATTAGAGATATCTCTATCTCTTAATCATTTGAGCTCCTTTACTTGTGCCATTTTCTATGGGAAACCTTTACTCATTCTCCCAGTTGCCAGTATTCCCTTTCTCCTAAAGTGATTTTGCATTTATTTGAGTATGTTCTATTTCCCATCATTAGAATAGAAGTTTCAATTCTTCTAGCTGTCTTTGTATCCTCTGCATTTAGCACAGAAACTCATGCACAGTAGGTGCTTCATAAATGTTGAATTAAATTCATCTTATTCTCTCAAATCTTCTCTAAGACTTTGATCCAGTTGTTACCTCAACTCTTTTTTGCATCTTTAACCTTCCTCTTTCTGCTAACCTCCTCCATTCTGCCTATGAACAATCTTTGGCCTCCATAATATTTGTAATGGTAACAACAACAACAACACTGACAACCACACAACCATAACCATTAAAGTTTTCCCTTTACCCTTCTATCTAATCCAGATACCAGTTCATCTTCCTTCTTCCATTTAATACTCAACTTCTCTCAAAAATCCCCTGAACCTGGTATGATTAATTCTTTTTTTTTTTTTTTGCTTTTTGGAGGGCAATTGGGGTTAAATGACTTGCCCAAAGTCACAGGGCTAGTAATTGTTTCAAGTGAATGAGGCTGAATTTGAACTCAGGTCTTCCTTACTCCAGGGCTGGTGCTCTATTCACTGCACCACCTAGCCGCCCCTGGTTAATTCTTTACTCATCGCTCTTTAATTCTTGGAGAGTATTTGGAACTTTTCTTTTGATCCTCTTCTTTGAATGGAATATTCATTCTTCTTTGACTTCACAGACACTAAACTCTCCTAAGTACTCTCTCACTTCCCAGGTCCTCCTTCTTTGTTTCACTTGCTGGTTCCTGGTTCACTTCTCTACACTGTAATGCACTATGCTATTTCCTTCACCTCTGCTCTCTCTTCCTTGACAATATCATTAACCCTCACATCTTTGACTATAATATCTATAAGAAGACTTCAAAACTTTTATCCTGAGCCCTTTTAAATTAAAAAAAAATATATATATATACCTGAATTTCCAGCCCTCTAATGGGCATTTCTATTTGGTTATCATACTTGACCTTCCCAAAGCCCATAAATATTTCTATAGCTATGTTTGAATGCCCCCGCTTTATAGATGAGAAAACTAAGGCCCAAAGAGCAGATCTGTTTGACTAACTTCCAATAACAAATTGTTGTTGTGGCTCATTCTCATACAATGAGCTTCATTCATTTTTATATTTCTGATAGACCAAATAATAAAAGGACCAGTGAGCTGGAAATTGGCTGGAGTAGGAAGTGGTGAAAGGGATGTGTGCAAAGTATATGGCTATCTGACTAACAGGACAGCTGGCCTTTTATTGAGGCCGGAGCACTTACAAGGAAACATGATAAAGTGTCTCTCTTTATCTGTAATGGACCCAGTGGCAAAGAGGGTGAAGAAAATGAATATGAATTAAAGGTAAAAGCAATAATAAAATGCTTTTGAGGCTATCTTGTTTGTAAAGCCATTAGGAATTACTGCCTCCTCTGTAGGCACATATTTATTAATATCCCCTTGAAAGTGCAACTTGCCAGGGAACGCACTGCAATGAGAAAGATCCCTGGACTAGTTAAATCACTAAGCCTTGGTTCTCAACTTGACTCTGCCACTTACTATTTGACTACCTGCAAATGACTTCACCTCTCTGGGGAACAATTTTTAAATCTATACGATGATGAAGAAGTCAAATAAAATTCCGTTTCAGCTCTAAGATTCTGGAAGTGTTCTCTTCTTCCTCAAGTTATCTGTAGCACCTGCCACATTTTCAAGTGGATCCTCCAGATGAAGCTATATCAGATTAAATACAATAAACATTTATCAAGTGCCTACTATGTGCCAGGTAATTCCTGGAATCTGAGTCTGCATCACGGTCTCAACTTATGAACTCTTACCAATGTACTTGCATTTTTTTAGTAAACCAGACACAATTACTTCAATACAAAAAACATTCAGCAAAATAACATTAATAAAGGATGAATGATATATTTTCTTTCTATATATGTGAGTTACAGTCTTGTAAATGCACATGCCACCTATAAGAAGTGTGGATACCTGTAAAGAATAGAGACGTGTATGTGTTTGAAAATAACATATCTAAGATACACAAATGGCAGGGCATAGGGATGGGGAATATATGTGGCTGGGGAAGACAATTCAAGATCAGTTCATGACTCTATCACCTTATGGGTACCAATGCTATCTGGAGATATTTTTGTGATACTCCTCCTGTTGGATACATTTTGTGACATAAATCACAGATCGTGCATGGCATGCAATCTCTGCCAGATGTTCAATTGCTACAGTCCATGTGGGTGTCCTGTGTAGTTTCCTGCTGACATTGATCCCTGCAGAGTTTGAGTGTCCATTGCTGGTCACTCCTCCACTGGTCTCCTGGTTGCTGTTGGTTGCTTCCAGGCTTGATGGGCATGTGATTTCTTATAGCGAGGACATTTTGGTTTTCTTGTTTGTGGGTGACATTTTGCTGTGATACTGCTCAGCCTCCTAAGTGGTAGTAAGGAGATGCAGTGTTGAGAGTTCTGGACGTGGAATCAAGATGGCCTGAGTTTGAATCCTGTCCCATCCTATCTCTTAATATCTGTGTGACCAAGGATAAGTCACTTGACCTCTATCTGCCTCATTTTCCTCATCTGAAAAAATAGGATAATAAAATAATAGCACCTATTTCACAGGGTTGTAGTGAGGATCAAAGGACATAACATATGTAAAGCACTTTATAAAGTATCAAGCTCTCTTTAACCTTAGCTATTATTAAACTATAACTAAAAGAGATTAATAATCACTCAAGAGAGTTTCTTAATTTAAAAAAATTTTTTTGCTTTTTGGAGGGCAATTGGGGTTAAGTGACTTGCCCAATGTCACATGGCTAGTTTTTGTGTTAAGTGTCTGAGGCTATATTTGAACTCAGATCCTCCTGACTCCAGGGCCGGTGCTCTATTCACTCCACCACCTAGTCACCCCAAGAGAGTTTCTTTAATGATACATCCAAGATAAATGAAGTGGTTGAAAAGTTGGAGGCAGTGTGGTTAGTACAGAGGAACTAAGGTTATCCAGGAAAAAATTATGCTGGTCATAGGATTTGGAAGATATGGCTTCAGACACTACCTATAATCCTGGCTGTCTATCTGTCCGTGACCTTATCATTTTACTTCCCCAGACCTTTATTTCCTCAAGTGCAAAATGAAAGATTTGAATTTAACTGATCTTTGAGATCTTTCTAGCTTTAGATTTGTGATCTGTGATTCTACAAATATCTCTGGTTAAGTCTATGACATTTATTTAGTTTGTTGGGCTATCCATAGAACTGGTCCCTCAATGCCTATATCTTGGACAGAAGCAGAAGATATACAGTAGTCTGGACTCTGAACTGACCAGGGTCAGGATAGTGGATTGGATTGCCTTTGGAAAATTTTGTAGTATTTTTATTTATCCTGTGATTCTTCTGGAAACAAAGGCCCATATTTCTAATGCTAGTCTTCTTCTAGTGATCCTTCATCACTAAGAACCACAGATTATCAGATGATCCCCTGAGCAAGGAAAATGTATATGCTGGAATTGTTATAAGCAGAGGACAATATGTATTTTTCCTTACTAGACTTATGATTTTATTGTTACAGGGAACTCCCAATTAGGAAATTCCCTCCACTAAAGCAGATCAGCACATACCCTTCTCTAATTTATGATCTTAGAGGGTTGCCTGGGATAGTGACAGTGTCATTGCCTAGTGTCACATGGCTGGTTTGTGTCGTAGGTGGAACTTGAGCCCAAGACTTCTTGAATACAAGGCCATCTTTCTATCTGCTATGTAATCGTCTCTCTGCCAATGGAGAATTTTCGGGAGAAGAAGCATAAAAGATATATTCAGAGAGTCGTATGACCCCAGACAGAAATGAACCAATCATTAAGAAAGAATGAAGAATAACTGAGAGCTCATATACTCTGTTATATACACTGATAGGTTTATAGATTTAGAGCTCAGGGGGTTGTTAGAGGCCATTGAATCCAACCTCATAATTTTACAAATAAGGAAGCAGGTAAATATATTAAATGACTTACCCAGCTTCACAACGCTTGTAAGCATCTGAAGGGGCATTTGAGTCCAGCGGGCTGTCCGATATTACATGTTGCCTCCATTCAGTTCATTTCGATCAAAAGACTGGCCCATCCCATGTTGAATGGACCTTTTTAGAGGGAATTATGCTAAGACTTGGCCAAAAGTCTTTCAATAAGAGAATATACAAATGGATTGAAATCTTCACTGTTTAGAAGGATTACCCACGTCAACAAAATGACTCTCTTATCGAATCAAAGTAATCTGACGTTTTTCATGGCCAAATGCTGTACCTACCATTCACTCTGGTGATGCTGGTCACCTAAGGAAGTCACTTTGGTTAAGAGTGCAGAGGAGAATCAGTCCAATTCTATCACAACTATGGAACACTTCCCAATGTAAGGTCATTAGTGATACCACTGAAAGGGCACCCCATAACTTTACTAAAAACTTCCTAAGAACTAGGAAGTATAAACTCTCATTCATCATCACAGAAAATGTAATCTAAATTGACAGCAGAAAACAACCAATCTCCAAATACCCTTGAGGATTTAGGACATAAATTGTTCTTTGAACCAGTGCATTATTATAGATAAAACTATTGCCCCTTAATTGCTTGGACATACAATTAATGAATGTAAATTTAAGATTTACTAATATCATTAGTATAATAATTATTGAGATATTAAGATTCATTATGCAAAATATGTGCTATCTTCAAGCTACATTAACTAGAAGAATAAAAATATTGACATAGTCACAGAAATGAAAATTCTGTGGAATGCAATGAAGTACATACCATCCCTGAGATCCTATATTCTCCTGAAGCTGTATTTAACATAAATTCAGTGAGTTTGCAAAAGCTCAAACTGCATTCCTATTTATTTATTCAATTTAAAAATTAGTTATTTTTTCCATATATGAAAGCCTGGAGAAAATGATGAATAAAAGTAATTGTAAGATAGTGACCTGTCCCAAGACCATATCTATCTGAACTCCATTGAATTATATGATAACATATTAATAATGGATATTTCTACATAATATTTTAAAGTTTGCAAAGCTTTTTGATATATTTCTCATTTGTGCCTCACAATAGTACTATGAAGCAGGTGCAATATGTTTCATTATCCCCATTTTACTGATATGGAAACTGAGGCTCAGACATGTTAGGTGACTTACTCATGATCACATCTAGTGCATATTAAAGTCAGATTTTGACCTCATTTCTTCTTGACTACAAATGCAATATTTTATACACACTATGCCCTACCGTGGAGCAGAAGACTAGCATGGGAAATGGACTGGTGAAAATCATTTTGGGGAGAAGGAGAAAAGGGGGAGAAGTATAATGTAGAAGGATCAACCAATGGGCTTCTGACTGATGTCAGAATATGTAGATCTGAGTGCTAGTTTTGAAAAGGAATGTTGATAATCCTGTACAAGTCATTTAACCTTTTTGGAGCCTTAATTTCTTCATCTGTGAAATGGGTATAAGCAATGATTACTACCACCCCTCCCCCAGTATTGTTGTGATAGAAGCAGTTTGTGAACTTGAACTGTTCTCTATGCAATGGATGTGAGCTCTGTAGGAGAAAAAGGAAAATTGGTGGAGACTGATGATAGTATGAGGGTAAAAAAATAGTTTGGTGGTGAAGCATCTAGGGAAAGGAACATTTATTTCTAGAACGAGGAAATGTGTCTGGGGAATTTCGTTTGCTGCCAGAATGCAGCCTGATGAGAATATATCTGAGAATCCTCATTCAAATGAATGATTCAGTTGGGTGTTATTCTATCTCTACCCTAATAGGCACATTGCTCCCTAGCCTGTAGAATTGGTGACAAAACAAAGCAACCCTGCTATAATCTCCAGATCTGGCTGTCAGATTCAAACAACACTCTGGTATCAATTTTGAAAATCATGGGTATTAGCCTTCATTATACAGATTATGTCTCTTGCTGATTGCACTGGGAGCTTCGGGCCACAATCTGTGGACAGTAACTTGTATCATGCGTAAATGTGGATATGACAGTCAGGCTTATAGAAGAAATGTTATAGGTTGCTGATATTAGAAAGAAAATCCTGGAGTTTTTTTCATGGATTTTTTTTCTGGTCATAGTGTGACCATACCTATAAAATAGCATGGTTTGTATATTTTACTACATGCAGGCAGATAGTGGCATAGTGGATTTAGAATGTTGGATTGGGATTCAGGAACATGAGTTTGAATCCCACCTCAGACACTTATGCAGCTACATGATGTTAGAAAAGTCGCTATAGCTTGCTTCACCCCAGATTCCCCATTTGTAAAACATCAATAATAATAGTAACAACTTTATGTAGTCATTGCGAGGATCAGGTGAGATCATTTTTATACTCTGAAAACTTAAAAGGCTATAAAATTTTAACTATTATTAAGGGTTGCAAAGTATCTTATATTCCCCTTCCGAATAGTTTCAACTGCCCTGTGAAATAGTTGCTTATTATTGTGCCTATCTTATAAATGCTGCAATGGAGGCTGACTAATTAACTGACTTGTTTCACATTACACATCTAGATTGAGGAAGGATTTGAACCTAGGTTTTCTTGACATACTGTCCACTATGCCATATTAGTTTCTTTCATACATTGTCTCTCTGTCTCTGTCTGTTACTCCGTCTCTCAGTCTCTCTCCCTCCCTCCTCCTTCCTTTTCTCTAGGAGTCCAAATGCATTCCCAGAACTGTACAATTCAGAGTTGGGGAAACAATAGCAGCTATGTAATCCAATCTGTATCTGATCCAGAACACCCACTGCCTACTATAGCACACCAGATAAATGATCATCTAGCTTTTCCTTGAAGACCCCAAGTCAGATATGATCTACTACATCCCGAGGAAGCCCATTCCATTTTCAGATGTCTCTGAGATTTATGAAGCCATTACTGATGACAAGACTAAATTTGCTTCTTTGAAACTTCCCCCTATCATTCCTGATTCTGCTATTTGGACAAAGGCAGTACCGGCCAAATCTCTGTTCCAGGTAGCTGTTCTTCAAATATTTGAATTCAGCTATTATGTACCATCGTTGTACCACTTGAGCCTTCTCTCCATTCGTATCAACCCTCTTAGCTGCTGTTCTTATTCCTTCTTCATTCAGGCTTTATCAGGAAATAGCTATCCCTTCCAGGAGTCAAGACACTTTGAGTCCCCAGAGTTGGGAACAGATTTCTTTTTCTTTCTCTACATTTTTATTTTTCAAAGCACTTTCAAATTTGTTATGATCCTCATTTGCTCTTTATACACATCCATATACTTCATCCAGTTAAAAGTGTGATTAAGTGGAAAAAGAAAAAAAATAGGAGTCCATATATCTGGTATCAAATATAGATTCAACCTAGGTAACCCTGGCCAAGTCCCTTGAATTTTTAAATCTCAGTCTCTTCATCTATTAAAAAAAGTGAAAGGGAAGAATAGATGGTACTTAAATGTCCCTCCTAGCTCTAGTTGCTATAACCATATGTTCTAGGTAATAGACAGATACATTGACTGGGGCACCTATAGGTGAAGTGACTTGTCTAGGGCTTATGTAGTTTTTAAGTAAAAGAGTTAAACTAGATTCAGGGCTTCTTGATTCCCAAACTGCTGTTTGATCTCTTGTACAATGTGAGGGCAAATACGTAGAGTGGCTCAGTAGTCGGAATTAGCCTTGGTGTCCTGAAGTCTTTAGGTCCTGCTTATGACCTAACATGACCATCCTAATAAGTTACTCAATCCCTGAGTGTCCAAGGCAACTCAATGATTATTCTTTGTAGAAGAGGTGCAAACCTGCATTAATAGAGGGAATGCCCTTACTAAGAGTTACTTGAACCAAGCATATCATAAGTGTGACACCATTACCACCACAACAACATGAATTTTAGTTAAGGAATCATTTTTCAATTGTGTTAAACTCTTCATGACCTCATTTAATGTTTTCTTTGGCAAAGATCTTGGAGTGGTTTGGTGTTTCCTTCTTTAGCTCATTTTGCAGATGAGAAAACTAAGGCAAACAGGGTGAAATGACTTGCCCAGGATCACATAGCCAGTAAGTGTCTGAGGCCAGATTTCAACTCAGATCTTCCTGACTCCAGGGCTAGAACCCTATCCATTGTGCCACCTAGCTGCCCCTGACACCATTATCACCTAAATTCATTTTGTTTAATTATTGAAACAGCTCCACGGGATGGTAGATAAAGCACTGTGCCTGGAATCAGGAAGACACATTCCTGGATGGGATCCCTGGATGGGATCATGAAGAGTTATACAAGCCTTAAACCACTGAACCAACAAATGTGTGATGATGCCTATCATCTTCTAGGATTAAGTAGTACATTTCTCCAGAGACAGATGTTGAATCTTAGAAATAAAAGAGACCTTAACCTCTCACAGCTAAAATTGAGAAGGTCATTTACAATATGTGCCTCTGCTTCTTCTCTCACTCTTTTATTAACTTTCTATGGTCTACCTTCCTACCTCATCATTCAATGGAAACTCCTCTTTTCAGAAGTACCAATGATCTCTTAATTGCCAAATCCAGTGGAATTTTCTCAATCCTCCTTCTTGCTAACCTCTCTGAAGCATTTGACCTTGTTTAATCCTCTTTTCCTTGATACTTTCCTTCTCTCTAGGTTTTGGGGATACCACTCTCTCTTGGTTCTCCTCCTACTTATCTGACTGCTCCTTCTAGGTCTCCTTTTCTAGATCTTAATTCAGGTGATTACCACTAACCAGAAGTGTCCCACAGAGCTTTGTCCTGGACCCTTTTATCTTCTTCTATACCCTTTCATTTAGTGATCTCATCAGGTCTCTTGGATCAAATTATCATCTCTATGTTGACTATGATCAAATCTACTTATCTACCCTTAAACCCCTCTGCTGACCTCCCATCTCATATCTCCCATTCCCAAAAGATATCTCAAGTTGGAGATCTTAGTGATATATTTTTCTGAGATCCTAAGATATCTTAAACTTAACATGTCAAAAACTGAACACATTTTCTTCCCCCCCCCTGCCGCCCCGAAACCCTCTGCCTGTTCAAATTTCTGTGTTACTGTCGAGGGAGCCACCATCCTGCCAACACCCAGGCTTTGTACTTAGCTATCATCCTCAACTCCTCACCTCCTATATTCAATATTTATCAGTTTCACATCGGCCACATCTCTTGATTATACTTTCTTCTCTCCTGATACTGCTTCATTCCTGGTGCAGTCCCTCATCTCTTTACCTTTGGACTATTGAAATAGTGTGCTGATTGATCTGTCTGCCACAACTCTTTCCCCACTGTAGTTCATCCCTCCTCTCAGCCACCAAAGTAATTTTCCAAAAGTGCAGGATCAACCATGTCATTCCGCTATACAATTAACTCTGGTGGTTCCATGTTACCTTCAGGATCAAATATAAAATACTCTGTGTGACATTCTATGCCCTTTATAACCTATTCCCACTACATTTCTAATCTCTTTATACCTAAAAACTGCCCATTTAGTATTTGACCCAGTGACACTGGCTTCTTTGCTGTTCCTTGAATGAGAAAATCCATTCATCTCCTCTGTGTGTACTGTTCCCCCTGCTTACAGTGCTCTCCTTCTTGATCTTTTCCTGTTACCTTCCCTAGCTTCCTTCAAGTTCCAGCTAAAATCCCACCTTCTACTGGAAGCCTTTCCCAATATCTCTTAATTTTAGTGACTTTCTTCTGATGCTTATTTCCTATATATCCTGTGCATAGCTTGTTCATGCAAAATTATTTGCATGTTCTTCCCCCATTTGATTGTCAGTTTCTTGAGGACAGGGACTATCATGGTTTTCTTTATATGCCCACTACCTGGCACATAGTAGGTGCTTAATAAGTGCTGACAAATGACTGAATTTAACCTTTTACCTACAATTAAAATTTTCCTTTTGTAAACTTCCTGATAAGTGTCCATTAAGCTTCTACTTGAATACTCCTAGAGATGGAGAGCAAGTCAGTTTGTCCCTTGTGAGAAAGTTCTATTTGTCCCATATATTTTTTTACTTTGATTACATGAAAGAATTCTCTTTTTGTTGGAACTACCTCGCAATGGATCAAGTAGGCTTCACTGATACTTATGATTTGTGAGATCTCAAGCAAGTCCCTTAACCTTTCTGGGACTCAGTTTCCTTACCTATAAAATTAGGAGGTTGAACTAGATAACCCCTAGATTCCTTTTCTGCTCTAAATTTATAATTCTATTAAAAGCAATGTACTCCACTGAGCAGAAAACTGCCTGTAACTTCTTTCCTTTATCCCTTGGTCTTAGTTCAGATCTCGGGAGAACCACAGAATAAGTCTAATCCATCTTCCACACAACCTACCTTCAGATATATAAAGATAGCAATAAAGCACTCTTTCTCAAGTCTGTTTTTTTTCAGGAAGAACAGCTTAATTTTTCCAATCTTTCATCACATGAGAGATATGCTCCGGATGTATTCCTTTACATATGCTCCTCTGGTCATGCTTGAGTTTATGAATGTCCCTCTTAAAATGGGGCCAAGATTTGAGTACAGTATTCTAGATTTGGCTTGATTAGGATAGAGAAAAATAAATTCTTGCCTCTCTTAAGGTGGACATTCTATTTTAGCATCTTTTTCTCCTAAATATTTGACTTCTCTAAATTTTTATGATGTTTTTCTTTTCCAGAGCCTCCTCTTCCCTCTGTGACTGCTTTCAGTCTATTGTGCTGGTTCACCTTCCAGGCCATGCTCACTAACTATATTTTCTCCATGGATTTGTCCTATGACCTTTTGCCTTCTCCCTCTATTCTATTTGAACTGATGATCTCATCAGTTCCCATATGTTCAATTGTCATCTCTATGCAGATGTTTCCACATTTATACATTCAGCCTGAACCTTTCTCCTGACTTCTAGCCCCATAGCACTGACTACCTTTTAGACTTCTCAAATTTACTATCCTGTATAAATCTCGCCTTCAACATGTCTAAAGTGGAATTCATCTTTCTCACCAAAATCCCCTTGATGATTAACTTTCCTATTATTTTTGAAAGCACCATCATCCTTCTAGTAACCCAGGATAAAAACCTCAAAGTCATGCTCTACTCCTCATTTTCTTTTCTTTTCTTTTTTTTTTTTTTTGTTGTTGTTGAGTCATTTCATTTGTGTCTGAGATTCTGTGACACAGTTTGGTGTTTTCTTGTCAATGATTCTTTTTTTTTTTTTTAAAGCAATTGGGGTTAAGTAACTTGCTCAAGGTTACACGGCTAGTCATTTGATTTATGCGTGGGTGCTCATTTTCTGAGGCCGGATCTGATCTCGGGTCATCCAAACTCCGAGGCCGGCGCTCTTACTCACTGCGCCACCTAGCCGCCCCTTTAGGGCAATTGGGGTTAAGTAACTTGCCCAAGGTTACACGGCTAGGTTTTTGTTTGTGTGGATTAAGTGTCTGAGGCCGGCTCCGAACTCAGGTCCTTCTGACTCCAGGGCTGGCGCTCTATTCACTGCGCCACCTAGCCGCCCCTTCTACTCCTCATTTTCACTCACCCCCATGTATCCAGTCTGTTGTTAAATTTGTCTTTCTACCTTCACAGTAACTCTCATGTCTGTCGCTTTCCTTCTACTCACACAACCAACACCTCAGTACAGACTTTCATTACCTCTTATCTGAACTATTGTGATAGACTTCTAAGTAGTTTCCTTGCCTGAAGTCCAACCTCATTCTAATCAATCTGCCCTACACTTAGATGTCAAAGTGATTTTCCTAAAACACAAGTCTGATCCTATTCAATAAACTTTAATGTCTCCCTATTGCCTACACAATCAAATATAAAATCCTTTGACATTTAAAACCCTTTACAACCTGGTCCCTTCCAACTATTATAGTCTTACGCTTTGTTTCCCTCCAATCATTGTGCTATGCAGGCCTATTTGCTTTTCCTCACACATGGCACTCCATATCTCATCTCCATTTCTTTTTATTGGCTTTCCCCCATGGATAGAATGTTCTCTCTCATTACCTCCATTTCCTAACTTCACTGGATTCCCTAAAGATTCAGCTAAAATTCCACTTTCTTTTGTCCACTTCATACCTTCCCTTCTTGTGCCTTTTCTCTGAGATCTCCTTCCAGCTACACTATGAATATCTCATATGTTCACATATTTTCATTCTATCTTCTCTATCAGAATGTGAATTCCTTGATGGCAGGGACAAGGTTTTTATTTTCTTTATACCCTGGCCCCCCTGGTGTTTTGCATAGTGGCTGGTCCATAATATAAACTTGTTTGACTTGCAATGCAGCTAAGATAAATGTTGAAGTGGATAGAGCGCTGGCCTTGAAGCTTGGGATCCCGGGTAAATTGCTTCATTTAACTTCTAGGAAACTCACAAAGAATAGAAATTGCAGACAAGGTGCTAACTTACAATGGTTCAGGGAGTTACCTCACCAGGATTTTCCCTGTATCATAGCCACGTCCATATCACCTATGATGGCATTACCCATTTTCCTTAAAGTGTAACATTTCTGGTTTATATCAGACTACTGGTGAACTAAAACTTAAGTTAACTTATTTATATGAAAATTTCCTAAGCTGTTTACCCTTAATTCTGTTTGTATACAGTTGATTTTTTTGTAGGCTTATATTTTGTTTGGCTTTACATTTCACTTTCCTGAATCTCATGTTGGTTTTAACCAATTAAACCAGATTTTCAAGATAATTTTGACTAATTATCCTATCATCACTGATATTAACTGTTCTTTCCAGCTTTGGATTATCCATGAATTAAATGAGTTCTCTTTCCTCTTCATGTAAGTTCTGATAAAAAATGTAAAACATGACAGGTCCAAGGACAGAGCCTTGAGGCAAACCACTGGAGATCAGTTATCATCAATCAAAAATTCAAATTAACCAGGACTTGTGAGCCCAGTTATTCAGCCAGCTAATAAAACCAAGACTTGTGAACAGTTATTCAATCATCTATAAATCCATATATCCATAATTTTACTGAGATAGTGCCATGTTAACCTTTCCTCTATACCCCAAAGCTTAGATTCAGCATAGTGCTTTACACAAAATAATGCCGTATATACTGATAGTGGGAAGGAACCTTGTCAGTTCCTTGTCCAACTTTACTTCCAGTGTTCAAATCTGCTCTGAGACATTAATATCAGATTTCAGGTGTTTATTAAATATTTGGTGGAGTGAATGAATGAATTCTTTCATGGTAGTCTTTGATCTGAGAGCTAGCATGGTGTAAGAAATAGCTTTTTGTCTGAAACTTATTCATTCATATAGATTTGAATATAATATTCTAATTACTACCTCTGTGTCCTTTGGGAAATATCTTAATTTCTCTTGCTTCAGTTTCTTCACTGTAAAATGGGAGAAGGGACTAAAGTTCTAGTTCTAAGAAACCAAGGTAATTATTGGATCCCCGAAAAGAGGCCTTCAGGTAAGGCCCAGATTTGATTGAGATGATTCTTGTTTAGTTGTAAGTTATACTAAATGGCCCTTGAAGGAGGATCTGATTCAGAGATTCTGTCTTTTTATGATCTATGATCCAATTGATGTACTCCTTCCTTCTGCTGATAAAATTGTAACCTTTTCACATCTACTTACCCCATTTCATTAATGTCTATGTCTTTCCATGGAGGACCAACCTAACATCCTGGAAGTATTCTTTATATTTATCCTAGGGATAGTGGTATAGTCCTTAGACATTTCTTCTCTCATTTCTTAAGCCTGCTACATGATAGGCCAATCAATCCTAGAACTATAAAGATCTGTGGATTTATAGTTGACTAAATAACCATGCTCAAATATTTCAATGAGTCTCCAATCATGTGTCCTTGATAATATCTTTTGCAATGTTACCTGTACATCAGTCATTGGTAAGTAATTGGTAATTCTTCCGATTTTGATTTCCAAGAGGTTGGTATTCTGTGATTCATAGCTGTAAAACATCATAAAGAGAACATTAGTGTTAAAATTTTTGCAGCAACAGAAATAGCTTAGGATCATCGAAAACACTGCATATTTTTAGTCCATCAATATAAAGCAATTCATTACCTGCTAAGTTCTAGGCACTATACTAAGCACTGGGGATACAGATGAAAAAGAAGGACAACCTCTTACCTCAAGGATCTCCTATTGGAGAATGACAACACTGGAAAGGAAGCTGAAAAGTGGTGATGGGGTTGAGTTAGAGGAAGGACGTGATATTCAAGCCCAAAGGAGTGCAGCCTTTAGCTTGGTCAAAAATGATGGGATGTTTGACCTGGGCCTCTTCCTTAAATGAGGCTCTAGGAGGAGATGCTTCATTCACTTTTTCCTCCAATTAGAGGGGTGGAGGGCACTGAAGGTACTATGGAGGTCTGATACCCACCAAGGTGAGTATGTTTTAATAACATCATCATCATCATCATCATCATCATCATCATCATCATCATCATCATCATCATCATCATCAATAACAATTTATTTAGTGATTGAAGGTTTTCAAAACACTTTACAGGTATTATCTCATTTTATCCTTCAAACTACTCTGGGAGGTCAATGTTATTAGAGAGCCTTCAAATGCTATCCTGATTAATTTCCTCCTCATAGTCAATTCTGATCCCAGCTCATTGTTGATATGAAGTACTTCTAAAAAAATAAATATACCTTGATTGACTAATTCAGTGGTCTGATTATCCAGCTGCATATTGTCATCTAAGCGATATACATTTTTCATCCACTTTTTTTTCTATGTAGGTGATTAAAACAATCTTTTGCATTACTATGGAACACCTTAGGAAAATCTGTAGTGTTTCGTGTATAACTTGGTGACTTTTAACATTGATAGAAGTACTAATTCCAGTCCCAGACTGACCTTGATGGGATAACTCCTTCTTTTTATAATCCTCAGCTTGACACAATTATCATTCTTCAGTTTTGACCTTCTAACCTGCTGTCTAACTCACTGAATTGTGCTCTCCTGTCTTTACAACTTATTGAAGATAATGTATGTGGCAGAATCACAAAGCAGTTAAATTCCTGAATGAAGGCATGGAAATGCAGTTACCCAGTATAAAATGTAAAGAAAAAACCTAGAGTTAACTCCTTCTCTCACTTCAATTACTCTTCTATCCATTTATAGAGCCTCAGTAGCTAAAGTGATAGGGCATCATACCAAAGAGAAGCACTTTCCATTCTTCCAAGCTGATTTTCACTTTGAACTGAGCCCTGTTTTATGTAGTTGCCATAAATTACTATAACCATCACGAAGATTATCCTCCAGATTTAGTTTGTCTTTCGAATACCTATCCATATATATACATGGGAGACTGGAGATAGGCCGGACTAATGCATGCTGTGAAAAACCCACAAAATTTTTCCTTTATTAATAAAACGCCTTTCAACAGAGAATGTCAGATACGTTATCAAGTTTTATTGTTTCTATTTCATGGATTGGGAAATGGAGGCAGTTTAAGATTCAATGGAATCATATCTCAAAGGGCCAAGTAGAGGAAATACTTATCCATGGGAAATAAAATTGTAAATAAAATACACTGTGCACACTAATTAATGAATTAGTTCTTGTGCCAGGAGAATATTGTACACAGTAATAGCAACATTGTGCAATGACCAACTTTGATAGACTTGGCTTTTCTGGGCAGAACAATAATCTATGACAGTTCCAAAAGACTTATGATAGAAAATGCTATCCACATCCAGAAAAAGAACTATGGTGTCTAAATACACATATTTCCATTTCCCTGCAAGAACTAAGAGGTATTCATTAATTAGTGTACACAGTGTATTTTAATTCCTCATTCCTTGGGATTAGGTTAAGTTCCAAAATTAATTTTTAATCTATCTTTCCATGACCCTTTAAGTAATATCTGGTTTTAGATATTTTGTGCCACAGAGATATTAAAGTAATTTATTATTTTAAAAGCATATAAAGTAAAGTATTAAGTAATATATAGTTTTAGATATTTTGTGCCATAGAGGTATTAAATGATTTTATGATGGTCACATAGCTAGTATAAGTCAAAGGTAGGATTTGAATATAGATCTTCCCAGTTCAATATCAGCCTTCTATTCATTGTGCCATAATCCATTTTAAGTGCCAAATACTTATAGACATTTCCTTTTTGGTCCTAACCTGTATTGGGAACACCAAGTGTAGAATTACTTTTCAGTGGCACAAATCATAAAACAAACTTACAGTTTTAGGAGGTTGTTTAGGGGCATTGAGAGTTTCATTGGGTAATATTTGGTCACAGATATTGCATGTCAAAGGCAGGGCTCATACCCAGGTCTTTCTAACTCTAAGGTTGGTCCTCTATGAATTGTATCATACTTCCTTCTTACACTTATACACTATAGAAATATGTGTATTACACCAGAATATCTGTTTCATATTTGTCTGCATCGGCTCCTCACATCTGCCCTGCCCCTGCCCTCAAGTACTGTCTTTACTTTCACATATAATAGATTTTAGACCTAAAAGGGACCTTAGATATTACCAAGGGTAATGCCTTCATTATATAGAAGATAACATTAAGGTCCAGAGAGAAAATGTGATTCAGGGAATGCTGGTCAGTTAGTCCATGATTAGACTACTAACGTCATATGATAATAACTTTTATATAGAACTTATACTAGGCACTCTGTTAAGCATGTCACAATTATTATCTCACTTGATCCTTACAAAAACCCTGAGAGGTAGGTGCTATTATCATCCTCATTTTCACTTGAGAAAACTGAGACGGAAATGTTAAGTGACTTGGCCAGGATGGAGAAGCGAATAGTGGCAGAGGCTAGATTACAAGCTCAGATCTTCCTGACTCTGGGCCCATCCACTGTACACCTATGCTATCTAGATTCCCATATAAGTAGTAATTGGCAGAACTGGGATTTGAACACATCTTCTGATTTTAAATTCACTGTTCTCACATGCTGCTTCTGCAATAGTTGTATCATGTGGAAATTTTTTATACTTCTGGTAAGAAGAGAAAAGAAGAAAAGGAATTTCCTGAAAGGCCACTTTTCTTTAGTCGGTATTTGAGTAATTCATAGATGGCATCCCACCAGGACATCTAAGGATTCTAATCGGGTACATGATGAATTGGGCCTAGGAGAGTACATGCATAGCTCTTTACCATTTCATATTTCTCTCCCTAAAAATACGTTTTAATATATTGTTCAGTCTTTTGTAGTATTTTACTTTTAGCATGCAAAATGTCATTGAGAATCTGGCCAAAAATATAGTATATAAAGTTAAGGTAATAGCAGCACTATTACTATAATTGAGAGAGTTTGGTAACAAATTCAGGAAAAAATGTACATAATTTATCATAATTTGTTACTTATCTAAGGGAATATTTGTCGCTAGTGCCTAGGATGTAATATGAAGTAGTAGATCACATGTATCCTAGATATTTGAGTTAAGACCAACAGACACTGCCCTGTATGATTTTAATTTTAAAACATCCAATTTTGCTTCAAGCTGTTAGGAAAATTAAAATGCATTATTTTTAGGTTTTTATGGCATTTTCAAACAGTTTGTTGTCATAAAACTAATGCTGCCATCCATCAGGTCTTTTTCATGATGCTATTTGAATAAAGAGCAGGTTTTTGCATGAGCTGCTCACCTTCTAATTATTGTATAGCTACAGTGAAACTTCCTAAAACTGTCAGAGGTTAATGCATTTGTTAGAATCCAGGGGAGTAGGAACCATAACTCGAATCATTTAGACACACATACATACAAATACCAAATTCATAATTAATGTATGGTTTTTAAATACATGTTCATCATAATAAGAAAGTCATACCGCTAGTTGTAACGAGTTCTTGACACTAGTCAACAATGTTCAAAGGCCACTCACTATAAGAAAGCAGCATCGACACAATCACATCATGATGGGATCATCTTCATTTCTTCTTGCTAGCTTCATCTTTTTAAAAATTTTAAAATATTTAAAAAATGTTATACAAATACTAAAACTTAAATATATAATGCTAAAAGAAAAGGAAACATACGTTTAAATATTAAAACTTAAATATGAAATAAGAAAAGAAAAAACGTGCCACGTGCACAACAGATTATGAGAGAAGATTAAAAATATATAGCAATACACTTCCATTTCAAGAAAGCTTATATAATAAAGACTACTTATTATGTTGAGAATTGTCAATATTTTCTTTGCTTTCCTGTAAGTTTTCTTTTGTTCTCTGATACACTTTTTATTTTGTTCTTTCTTCCATTCCTTTCTGCTCAGGCTACAATTAAGCATGAATATATTTATATACACATAAACATATATATATATATATATATACACATATATACACAAACATATTCTACAAACACATTCCATTCCTCATCTTTATTTTCATGTTTGTGTATATCTATCATTTCCTATCCCTCCTGACTCCTCTGTTTTATTTACTTTGCCCTCCTATTACTTAACCTACCCTCCACCAAAGATCCCTTTCTTTTCTTCCCATTCCCATGTCTAAACACCCTTTTATATGCCCCTTTGACTTATTCCCTCTCTCCCCTCTAAAGATTCCTTCCTTATTTTCCCATTCCCATTAATCTAAACATCTTTCTATATTCCCCTTTTAACCTATCCCCTCACCCTCTCCTCTAAAGATCTCTCCCTTATCCTCTCCCCTCATCTTCTTAGTGCTTTATTTCATTTTAAGTTTAGAAGACTTTTATACTCTTCTAGATGTATCTGTATTGTTCCCTCTTGAACCCATTATTCCTGATAAAAGTAGGTTTCCAGAACTAACAGCCTTCCTCCCCCATCTAATTCCTCTGTACTGGTTATTCCTTTTGCAACTCATTTATATAAGATAATTACTCTTTTTAGCTGTTCTTAAATGGTTTTACTTTTTGAAGTCATGCCCTGCTCAGGACCACCCCAATTTTCTTATGAAGTATCCAATTACTAATAACAGTCTTAGACATATGATTTACATTTTACATACATGAAAGGTAAACAATCTATCCTTATTGAGTCCCTTGTAATTGGTCTTCAGTATGTACATTATGTTTCTTTTGGCTCTTGTATGTCAAATCTATTAAGTTCAGGGCTCTTAATTTTTTTCTTAAAGTCCTGAAAATCTGACATTTCATTAAATGTTCATTTTGTTTTTCATTTAGAACTAGGCTTAGCTTTGCTGGTTATGATATTTTTGGTTGGAAGCCCAGTTCTTTTGCTCTTCTATATATAGTGTTCCAAGACCTATGGTCTTTTCGGGTTGGCACTGCTAGGTCTTGTGTGATTCTAATTGTGGCACAGTCATATGTAATTTTTTTCCTTTTGCTCATAATATTTTATCCTTGAGCTTAGGGTTTTGGATTTCGATATAATGTTCCTGTGGGTTTTCCTCATAGGATATCTTTCAGGTGGTGATCAGCAGATGTTTTCTATTTCTACTTTCCTCTCTTGTTATAATGCTTCTGGACAATTTTGTCTTCTTCTTTTTTTAAAATTTATACTCAAAGGCCAGAACACAATACAGAATAGAGAAAAGAAACAAAAACACATCATAAACTTAAGTATTGAAACTTAAATACAAAGAAAGAAGAAAAAGCATGTGTGCGTAGCAGAACATAAGAGAGGATTCAAAATATGTAACAATAAATTTTTGGTTTAAGAAAGCCTGTATGATAAATAATACACGTGTTGAGAATTATCCATCTTTGCTCCCTTGTAAGTTTTATTTTGTTCTCTGCTATATACTTTTTATTTTGTTCTTTTTCCCTCCCCCATGCCCTGGAAGGCTACAATAAAGTTTATATATGTTTCTCTGTAGCTATAGATATATACATACACATATACATATATACATACATATGTAGACATATACTTTCCCAAACATACACTATTCCTGATCTTTGTTTTTATGTTTGTGTATAGCTTTTGTTTTCTATCTCTCCTACTTCTACTTTACTTCTACTCACTACCTTGCCCTCCTATTACTTGCCTACCTCCGCTTCAGGAAACCTTCTTTTACCTGTTACCTCACCTTCTCCTCTAAAGATCTCTCCCTTGTCCTCTCTCCTCTCCCTATGCCCCTACCATTTTATTTCATTTGAATTTAGAAGATTTTTATACTCTTATAAATATATATGTATCGTTTCCTTCTTAAACCCATTCCCAATGAAAGGAGGTTACCAGAACTACTAGCCCTCCTGCCCCATCTAATTCCTCTGTATTGCTTCTTTCTCTTGCACCTCATTTATATAAAATAATTATTCTTTTTAGCTGTTCCTAAATGGTTTTACTTTTAAAATTCATTTTCATACTCAGGTTTACCCCAATCTTGCTTATGAGCTATCCAATTATTAATAAGAATCTTAGACATACATTTTGCATTTTACATATTTTAAAAGTAAGCAATCTATCCTTATGAATCCCTTATAATTAGTCTCTGGTATGTGCCTTATTTTTCTCTTGGTTCTTGTATGTTGAATCTTCTATTAAGTTCAGGATTTCTTTTTTTACAAAGTCTTGAAAGTCTGAGAGTTTTTCAAATGTTCTTTCTCATTCAAGATAAGGCTTAACTTTGCAGGGTATGATATTTTCAGGCAGACCCTCTGTTCTTTTACCCTTCAATATGTTGTGTTCTGAGACCTTTAGCCCATTAATGTCTCTGTTGTGGGTCTTGTGTGATTATAATTGTGGCACCATCATATTTGAATTGTTTTTATCTTGATGCTTTTGATATTTTATCCTTGAACTGGGGGTTTTGGAATTTGACTATGATGTGCCTATGAGTTTTTCTCATAGGATCTCTTTTAAGTGATGATGGATTAATTTTTTCCTTTTTCTACTCCTCCCCCTTCCCCCTTGTTCTAATGCTTCAGGACAATTTTATTTAGTTATTTCTTGTACTATTGTATCAAGACTATTTTTTGATTGTAACTTTCAATTAGTCTGATTATTTTTATATTTTCCCTTATTTATTCTCCAAATCTGTTGTTTTTCTTATAAGATGTTTTACATTCTCTTCTTTTTTCATTATTCATATTTTGTTTATTTCTTGATCTCTTATAATTTCTCTGGCTTTGCTTTACCCAATTCTAATTTTCAAGGTGTCATTTTCTTCCTTAAGATTCTGGTTCTCCTTTTCTCATTGGTTGACCTTCCTTTCATACCCTTCTTGTTTTTCTTGGATTATTCTTATTTTCTTTTATAGTTTTTCCTCATCTCTCTGATTTGATTTTTAAAGTCTTTTTAAAGATATTATATGAATTGTTTTTGGGCAATTGACCATTTGACATTAATCTTTGTGGATTTCTTTACTTCAATATCCCCTTCTGAAGATGAACTCCAGCCATCGCTATACCTATAATAGCTTTCTTTGGTTGGATTCTTTCTCCTTTGTGCATTTTTTGTGGTAATAGTTAATTTTTGTAATCACCTCTAGCCCTGGGGTGTGGTAAATGGTGCCTCTTGCCCCAGATCTTCAATTCTTCCCTCTAGCCTGGAACCAAAGCCAAACCTCCAACTTCCTGTAAGTGCCCACAGCCAGGGGCTTTCTGCACCAATGCTTCTGCACTCAATGGGCATGTGCTGGTTCCTTTTCACCCCCACAACTTTTGGCAGCACAGCTGAGTCTGGCATTCATTGTCAGCAGATATTCCCTTGATTTTCAGACACCCAACTCCCCTCACTATCTTGGGAGTTGACATTCCTGTGGCTGGGGGTGAGACAGTCTCCTAACCAGGCTCACCTCAGGGCTTGGAGCTTGCTGGTTAAGTTATTCCTAACCTGGAGGTGTTTATTTTTCATAGGGACTAAACTTCATCTGGAATTTTTCTTCAAATTTTCTTCAATTTTCCCAGGAGGAACCTTGTTCTGCCCCTTCTCTTATTTATTTTTAGTTTTCTATATTTGCCCTGAGGCACTGTTTTATGTCTTCTGTGGAGGAAAATCTTGAGAGCTTGGAATTTTCTGACCTACTTTGTCATCTTCCCAGAATCCTCTCCCAGTTTCATCTTTTAGACCAGACATGTACAACTTGGCAGTAGGGGCCAAAATTAAAATAGGCTAAACTTCTTCAGGCTACAGATAAGTTAGACTAGAGAAAGATTTATGATGGTTGGTGCCTTGGGTTTACGTGACGAACAGGAAAGTGTACACTGGCAACCCAATGTTTTTTTCAGGCTTTGTGAAATTCTCCATGGAGCTTCAAGTGGACTGTGGGCCATATGTTGTGCAGGCCTGTTTTAGACTCTCATCCTCAGTTAGTCAAATCAATCAACAAACATTTATTATATGTAAGGATCACACACACTAGGCCCAACATCTCTTCTACCATCTATGAAAGATGACTGAAATCATCTCCTGCTATTAAGAAGATTCTTTTTTTTTGTTTTTACTTTTTGGAAGGCAATTGGGGTTAAGTGACTTGCCCAAGGCCACACAACTACTGTGTGTGTGTGTGTGTGCGTGTGTGTGTGTGTGTGTGTGTGTGTGTGTGTGTGTGTGTTAATTGTCTGAGGCCAAATCCAAACCCAGGTCCTCCTGACTCCAGGGCTAGTGCTCTATTCACTGTGCTACCTAGCTGCCCCAATTAAGAAGATTCTTAAGGGTGGGTCTATATTAAAAAAGGTGTTCTATTCCAGTCCTATAATGAGCCAACTTTTGCCTCTTCCACTCCTAATTAGGGTACAGTAGAGTATTTGAATAAGAAAAATACCGCCCCATCCTTGGACCTGCTCCCATTTTCTCATTCTCATCTGTTGATCTCTGCCACTTTCATGTTCCATTCCGATGTTTCTTGCCACTTATAATGTATTCCTTTGAAACACTTGTTCTGTTATTGACAACTTCATTCCCAATCTTTTTCTCACCTGTTCTTTCAATTTCTGCCCTCACTACAATAAGATAATACTATTTCTCTTTGCTAATGTGGCAGCTAGGTGGTGCAATGGATAGATTTCTGGGCCTGAAGTCAGGAAGACTCATCTTCCTGAGCTCAAATGTGGCCTCAGACACTTATTAGCTATGTGACCTTGGGCAAGTCACTTAGCCCTGTTTGCCTCAGTTCCCCATCTTTAAAAATGAACTGGAGAAGGAAATGTCAAACATTCACTTATCTTTGCCAAGAACATACCAAATGGGGTCACAAAGAGTCAGACATGACTGAAACAACTAAATAACAACAACAACAATGAATTCTATCACCAACCTCACAGCATTCTTTGAAAACATTTTCTAAGCCTTTTGAACTTAGAAGTCTAAGAAAATCAAGCTATTTCACCTGCTGCTATAGCTGCTATGCACAGCCGCCCTTCTCCTTCTTCATGTGATTCATTGGATTTGACCTTTATTGGCTAGAAAAATGACAGAGTTCTGACTATCCCCCCAGGAGCACCCAGATCCCTCCTGTTATGTCTTCTTTTAAGACATGATTAAGACTCTAACCTCTAGAACACTGCACATTGTGTCACTCGATCTTTTACTCTCCTGTTGTTTTTTTACCTATTCCATTTATGTCCGTATTATCTCCCAAACTTCTTTGAATAAAGCAAAGATGTCTTATATGTCAAATGAGAAAAAAAATTTGTAAAATGGTTATCACAGTTTGTGGTGCTATAGAAATGTCAGTTACTATTGTTTTACTTATTTTCTGGATCTCTCCATCCTTAGCATAGTGTGAAGTATATACTACTGTCTTAATAAATACTTGTTGAATTGTATTAAATATTTGAATAACATATTGATCTCATGAAATTAAAGTATTCTACTCTTGGTTTACCTCTAAGCATGAAGCTAATGTTGTTAAGAAATGTTTTGACCTAAAATTGAATATTAAAAAATGAAAATGTATTTTGTATGACTCCACATGTATTCTGGGTATCATATTGCTTGCCTTCTCAATGAATGGGGATAGGACTGGAGGGGGGGAGAGAATTTGAAACTAACATTAAAAAAAGAATATTCAAAATGCTTTGGCTCTATGCTATGCCTCTCAAAGACAAGGGACAATGTATTGAATGTAATTCATTTCTGCTCTTTCTATTAAGCAGGATGTTGTTTTGGCACACTAGGCACTTAAAAATGTTTATTGAGTAGAAATGGCTGGATGGAGAGATGGATCGATGGATAAAATAATGAACTGTTCTGGCAACCTAGCAATCGTTTCTCTGTTTTTTTCTAAAGGAAATCTAGAGAAAATGTTAATCTATTGATCAGACCTTGTGCTATGATATATACATATGTGTGTATACATACATACATACATGTATATATGTATATACTCATTTGAAAAAGTTGCTCTGAGGAAGTAAACTATGTTTTCAGAATTTAATTCATGTCAGTAATGTAGCATATAATTGCCTATAATGGGGGAAAAACTTGAGAAAAATGTGACCAAATGGCCATTAAAAATACAGTGTAACATCATTTTCAAATAGACTCTTAAGTCAGAATATGTTTCCAGTGATTTCCTGAAAGAGCAATGAATGATAATTCCTAGTGGAAGGGAGAAAAGTTAAAGGATACACAAGTCAGAAAATGTATTTTCTTACTGGAAAGTAAATGAAGTGTGATGTATTAGTTTGTTATAGAAAGACTCAAGCATATAGGAACTTTAGGGGAAGGAGAAATCCTTTTGCTAGATGGACAGGTAGAAAAGAAAGTGACCTTTCGTGAGTTCAGTCACCTTGGAGAATAATTATTAAATGCCAACTGGCTTTAGAATTATTTCCTTGCGTTGGTTAATTATGGATGGTTTATTATTTTTATCATCATCTTAATCTCACATGCCCATAAGGAGATTTTTATGGCCGATATCATAAAGTACCACATTAATATTAATTCTTTATATTGTACATATTTTTGCAAGGCCTTCAGAGTTTTTTTGGTAATACTGTTTTTAGGAAAATACAGTATCTTTTTTTTCTTTAGTTTACTGTTATCTCTTTCAAATAAATCAAGAAATTACAGAATTATAGGGTTGTAAGGGACCTCACTATTGCTCTAGAGTACTCCACATCTGAAAAATATCATATCCTCTACAATACACATAACAGGTCATCTTTTAGATTTCTCATAAGGGAGAATACACTACTTTGTTTCTATTTGAACATCTTTAACTATTAGGAATTTCCCCCCCTAATATCAAACCACTATTTGCCTCTTTACAACTTTCATCCATTGTTTTCCTCTTTTACCACACTGGGACAAAACAGAATAATTTTTATCCGCTTTCAGTTAACTATTTAAGTAATTGAAAATAATTATTAACCACTCCCACCCTCATCCCTGAGTTATCTTTATTTCAGGCCCAGGCCAAACAATCTTAATTCTTTCAACTGATCATCAATTGACCCGGACCCAGGCCATTTACTGTCTTGGTTGTTGTCCTCTGTATACTCCCTAACCAAAAAAAAGTATCTTTCATAAATATGATCTCTAGAATTAAAGATGTAGTCAGAAACAAATAATCACATAATCTCACTTACATGGCATCTTATCAAATACAAGCCTACCAAAGACAAATCACCTGGCCATTACCAAAAAAAGCTCTGATCAGAGAAAACCCAGTGCTTTTCAAGGTAATTTGTAATAGCTCTAATTGTTAGATAGTTTTTTTTCTCCCTTAAATCAAGCCTAAATTTAATTATTTGCAAACATTTCTTTTTCTTTTTTTTGTTTGTTTCCCTCATCTGGATGTTCTCAGACTTTTCAGTGATTTTTGAAAACTTTGACGACAAGAACAACAAACATGATATTCCGGATGTAGAATGACCAAAGCCTATCAGAAAGACTCTTCACCTTCTTACTCTAGGAAGAAATGCCTCTATAAATGTAGCCTAAGTTTGCATTCACATTCTTGGCTGCCTTATATCACATTGTGATCTCCTACTGGGCTTGCTGCCCTAGTATAATTTCCTTAAGAGAAGGTACTTCCATCTTTCCAGTAGAATTATAGAATCACAGTCTTACAATTGGAAGCATCTTGGAGGTCATTTAGTTCAACTAGTTTCCATATATATATATATATATATATATATATATATGTATATATATATATGTTTCTCCTTTACAATATCCCTTCTGTAGTGCTATTTCTTATTGGCTTGAGTGCCTCCAGTGTACCTCATAAATCAGCCTTTTTGGACAGAGATATTTGTTAGAAAGGGTTTTTTTTTTGTTATTTTGAAAAAAAAATTGTCTGCTTCTCTTAAGATTTTATCTTTTTAAAATCTTTATTCTTCCTCTAAAACTAAGCAGAGTCTTTTACTTCTTCCATATGACAGGCTTTCAAAGATCTGAAGGAGGAGATCATTTCCTCTCCAAATTTTCTCTTCTCCAGACTAGAATCTCCAATCACTGGGTCACAGATTTTGAGCTGGAAAGAACTCCTTGGATCATATAGTATAATTTACTTATTTCACAGAAAAGGAAACTGAGGCCCACAGGAATTAAGTGACTTTGTTAAGACATATTGTATTAAGTGAAAGAGTCAAGTATCCATGGTGCTCTGATTCCTGATTATTTCTCTTTACAATTTTATGTTGTTGCCTCATGTAAAGCCAAGCACAAAAACAGCTTTTCAGAAGAATGCTGCTGTGAACAGCTTTTCAAAATTCTTATTACACAGTATAATGAACACTCTATTTATTCAATAGCAAATCAGAACTAAACATTCACAGAAAATCAAGGTACAACATTCACAATATTACAATTTATTACAGAAAATCAAAATACACCATTCACAATAACCTATCACTAACATGGCCGCATAGTTTTCAGCACAGTGGTCACATAGTTTTCAACAAAGAAAAACCATTTAGTAAATCAATAATTTAATCATCCTTACATCCTTAAGGGACACACAATACAAAAGTCAAAGTACTCCACCCCTGGGTAGCAAATTCATTTAGTCAATCACAGAGTCCTTAGTTCAATCACAAAATAGAATCACAAATAAATTACAATTCCATCAGTCATGACTCAACAGAAAATAACACAGTTCAGTAGACAGGGCTTCCAACTGCCTGACCATCCATACCAGTCACCAGAGAGGGAAGCACCAACATCTGGGTTTTCAAAGCCGGGGGCTACCCAGAGTCTAATCTGACCAAATCACACCACTCTTCCCAAAGTGAGTCCCAAAGCAAAACCTCACATCAGGGTCAGTCATTATTCAGTATTCACAGAGAGGTCTTTTCATTTTGACTTGGGGCAAGTTCTCAGATTCCCTGGATCCCCTTGCATGATCCCCTACCTGGGATTCACCAAATTGTCACCTGGGTTCAAAGGCAGACAGCTCCCAGGTCCTTGTCCAGCTCTCTGTGCACTTCCTGTTCTGTGCTGAAGCTCACAGCATCTAGTCCACGTTTAATCCTTCACAGTCCCTGTTCCCAGAAAATCAAGGCATAATAAAGCCACAAACAAAGTACTGACACCACAATCCTACTTAGTCTGGTAGCTCCAGCTTCTGCCTCCACATGGCTTGCTCCAAGAAATTCTGTCTCAGTTCTCAATTCTCAATTCAGAGCAGCTGCTCTGCCTCCAGATGCTTGTCCCAAGAAATTCTGACTCTCCCTCTCTGGGCTTTTCCTTATATACAGTATTGCTCCTCCTTATTCAGCCCTTTCCTGTTATGTCAGCAACAGGGCTTCATACCTTCTTTTTCTTTAACAGAGGCTTAATTTGAAACTAAGTGCTAAGTATCTCTCAGCTTAGAAATACAAAAAGACCTTCAGATTTTATTACTCCTAATACCTCCTAATTTTTAAGTTTTTTTCACCATCCTTTCTACTTGCCTCTTTACTTATTTTAGTTATGTAAGTTATATCATACAATTTGTGGCTTAAAAATGAAGGAAAACAAATTTTCTTATATGTTCTGGTCAATAGAGGAGACAATGAGATACCTTCTTCCAGAGATGCTTACTTTAAGAAGCCCTGATTTCAGCAACATCAGTAATTCCTTCACTGATTAAAATTACAGTCATTCTGGATTGCTATCTATAGAAACAAATACACACACATACATAACAAACATGCGTATATGTGTATGGATATGTATATTTGTGAGCAACTAGGTGGCACAGTGTATAGAATGCCAGGCCTGGAGTAAGAAAGACTCATCTTCCTGGATTCAAATCTGACCTCGGATACTTGTTAGCTGTGTGAGCGTGGGCAAATCACTTAACCCTGTTTACTTCAGCTCCTCATTTATAAAATAAACTGGAGAAAGCGATAGCAAACCCCTCTAGGCTCTTTTCTAAGAAAACCCAAAATGGGACCATGGAGTGTGGCAAATGACTGAAATGACTGAACAACAAGTATATACATATACATATACATGTACACATACATGTACACATACATATATGCACATGCACGTGTATATATGCCTACACATACCGAAATTTGTTATATGTTTACATGTGTAACTCTATGTGCATATGCATATATGTCTATATATACATGTAAACATATGTGTATATACCTGTGCATGGATACAGATACATAGATACATCATTATATATATATACACATAGCTATATCACTGGTGTCAGTTTTCTCTTGGTAAGCCTATCTAAACTTAAGTTAGGTTGTTGGTCTTCAAGCAAAACACTAGTAGTTTGTCATCTCTGGGCTTGAAATTTTACCAGTTTAGCAATGATATCTTTAAGAGTTCTCTGCTATTATATCCCTGAAGAGTACAGAATCTCCTATGTGCCACAAAGAAGCTCTAAGGGTGGTAGGCAGTTGGGGGAGGGGATTTGAGGCATGATAATACCATTAATCTTCCTAGCATAGGTCTGACCATGTCACTCTTCTGATTAAGGATCTTTAGTGCTTTCCTGTTGCCTCTGTGATGAAACACATATTTCACAGGCTGTCATTTAAAACTATAGAATTTTACTGCAGTGTATGTTGCAGATCAGTTTGTTAGCACACATTATCTCCCTTTACCCATGCTACATGCCAGTCAAACTGGCCTCCTTTCTTTTCCCTCCATTTAACATTTTGTCTTTTACCTCCATTCCTTTATACTTTATCATCATTTTGGCCTTTTAGAATCTGGAAGAAGCATTAGAAAAAGCATGGCATTTGGAATCAGAGTCATTAGTTCAAATCCATGTCACATATCATCTGTGTGATCCTGGGCAAATTAATTAATTGTTTTAGGGATTTAATTTTTTCTTCTTTAAAATTTCATCTGTCTTGTCCTTATCATTTCTATCCTAGTTCACTCCCTTCCCTATTTTGCCTAACAGCTCATCTCTATTTAAATCAGCAATGTCATTTGTAGAAAGAACACTAGACTTGGATTTGTAAGAAATTTGGATTTGAACCTTGGCCCTGAAACACTGTCTATGACTTTGGAGAGATCACATAATATCTTGGAACTTCAGGGTTTCTTTTTATTTGTTAGAGGGGAATAACTATATTTTTATTACATACCTCCCACCAATCTTATTAGGAACATCATTTTTAGAGAGGCATTATAAAGAGGAAGGTAATTACTTCCAGTTGCAAGGTAAAGAACATTGGAGTGCTGTCCCAGGAAGAGAAATTAAACAAAGGTAAGAGTACTCCAAAGAACTATTACAATTTTCCCCTCTCTTTTTTGGTAGTAGTGTATTAATTTTTCTGATTATTCCAAGAATCTGACTCTTAATTCTTCAGAGTAAAAGTTTTTTGAGCAAACACCCCAGGTATATTTATGTATACATTATAGGCATGTACTTGCAGAAAAAAGGATTTTAAAAGAATAAGACCGTTATGAAATAATATTTGATTCTAGAGTCAATAGGGAGTCACTGAAACTGATTTAGTAAATGATTGACATTTTTAGATCTGAATTTTCAGAAAATAACTTTGGCAACTGGGTGCAAAATGGATAAGAGTGGGGAGAGTCTTCAGACAAGGATACCAAATAGGAACCCACTCCAGTAGTCTAGTTGAGAGGTGGTAAGGTCTTGAATGAAGGTGGCCAGAATAATTTTAGAGAAGGGGAAAGTTTGGAGAGATGTTATGAAAGATGAAATGGTAATAAGGGACAGCTCATTGGATGTTTAGGAACAGTGAGTATGAAGAGAAAAAGATGACCTCAAGGTTATGAACCTTGGTGACTTGGAAGGATGGTGCTAGCCTTGACAGAAATAAAATCTTTGAAAGGAACAGATTTGGGAGGAAACCTAATTAGTTCTGTTTTAGATATTTTGAGTATAGTATATTGATGGGACATTGAGTTAGGTATGTCTAATGGACTAGAAAGGACTGCATTTGAGGAGAGAGAATGAGATTGGATATATAACTTTGAGAGTTATCTATATAGATATAATAATTGAACCCTTGGGAGATGATGAGATCACCAAGATAGGAGATGTAAAGAGAGAAGATAGACTCTTCAAAGGAAAAGAACAAAGCCTTAAGAGATACGTATACATGGTAGGGTGTGCATTTATGATAATCCATCTAGGTAGACTGAAAAACTGACCAGGCAATTATGAGGTGGAATAGGAGAAAAGAATGTCACAAAAACCTAAAAAGAGTGTCCAGGAAGAGAGGGTTGCCAGCATGTGTTGAATTCCACTGAAAGGTAAAGAAGAACATGGATTTGGCAATTGAAGTACTGCTGATTACTTTGGAGATACCAGCTAAAGTGGAGTGATGAGGTCAGAAGCTTATGGGATAACCTCCATATGTTTTAATTTCTAGAATTTTTTCCCCTTAGGAACCTCTGAAAACTTCATCTAAGGACATAGCCTCATAGGATGTTCCCTGACCTGCTTTTTGATTCCTGACCCTATGACAAGCTCCCAGTTTTACTTTTTGTTTTCTTCTGCAAGTTTTCCTTTGGAAGACTCTGGAAAATAGAGTAAGCAAAATGGTAGGTTTTCTCCATTAGCTAAACAGGAAAATATTGGGCATTCATTTTTTTTTTTCTGATGAACACTAGGTTTTCTGGTTAACGCTAGGGGCAACCTCAGAGTTTGTCTGTCCTATTACAAACAACTTTACAAAGCCTATGGTGAATTTGAGGTGAGCGGTGGTAGAGAGAATTTTGGGAAAACAGGAATTATTGGGCTGCCTGAGAATATATGTATATTAATTTATTCACTTTTGAAAAGTTAGAAGAGGCATAATGGCAGAATTCTGGGACTGAGGTCTTGGGTAGTGAGAGCATTTACTGTTGATAGTGCAGAGTGAATTATCAGAGAAAACATTTTTTTCTCGTGACTTTCAGTCAGAGCCTGTAATTAACTTCCTTAATTCCCCCTCAAGTTGTAAGAGGCATGTTCCTCTTACTATAGTATGTTCTGACCAAGGAGATACCCCATTTTCCTTCTTCCTCATTAATTCAGGGATTCCTATTCTATAGCCAGTAAATATCTAGGGGTAGGTGAGTGTGTGGGATGGGAGGCCAAGGAGAGAGCTCTTTACAATGGTTGGATCAACAAAACCAATGTGCTAATTAATGTTCTTCAGTTTATGTGAGATTAAAATTCTTCTTTACTATTTTTGTATTAAAATCCTAGTAAAGTCCAGTGGATTTAGAAACAGATCTACTGTTAAAGCTTTTTTCACCAGTGATCCCATCTCAGAAATTCAACAAGCATTTATTAATGTTATGGTCCTGGGGATAAAAATAAAGGGGAAAAAGAGACTTCCTGCCTTTAAGGAGTTTATTTTCTAATGGGAAGACAGCATTTAAATAACTTGGTAGACACAAGCTATGAAGTAGATAGAAGGTACTCTGAGAGGGGTAGACATTAGCAACTGGACTTCAGAGAAGGACTAAAAAGGTCTCCTGGAGTCAATGGATTTGATCTGAGTCTTTATGGAAGTCAGGGAAACTATGAGATGGATTTGCAATGTACAGCATTCTAGGTGTGAGGAACAGCTAGTGCAAAGGTCAAGTGTCATGTTCAAAGACCTTTACATAGGCCAGTGTTGCTAGAATATAGAATGTACAGAGGAGAGTAAAAATAAGAAGTCAGGAGACTTGAAAGGGAGGAAGGAACCAGGTTATTAAGGTTTTAAAATGCCAAACAAAGGAATTTGTATTTTATCTTTGTGGTAAACTGAAAGCTAAAAAATCAGGATGGGCTGTCTTATTATAAATAACTACATTAATATACCAAATAGGGCCCCTGCCTAGAGTAAAAAGACCAAGTTTATTTTATTTTATTTTTTTTGGACCAGGGAGGCACCTTAGCAGCCATCTTTTATATAATTAATACTCAACTTTTGAGAGGGAAACATTCCTAGAAATTGGTGAGAAATTAAAAAATGTGAATGTTCATTCTTTGAATCTGTGGGAAATAGGAAATTAGTTTCCCATGTTTACCAAAAACTGTAAATTTTCACTAGAGCTTGCTGAAAATACACTTTTATGCATGCAGCTTTTAATAACAAAACATTCATTCTTATAAATGTGTACTTTTCCTGACTCAGTAACCATGGCATAACCCATAAAATACAATTCACAAAATAAAATTGGTAACATGCAAAACATATTTTCTTGCTAGTAATTCCTTAAAACTCTTTAAATTTTTGTGCTAATATCTCAATTTAAAAAATGATTGATTTCAGGCAATGTTCACTTTTCCTAATACATTAAATCTACAGTACCATAAATACTACCCTCCTTCTTGTGGAGGAACTGAATCCTCAATTCGCTAACACCAAAATCAGGGCTTAAGTTGGCAGCTCTGCCAACTTACACATGTCATGCCTTTTTTTTCCTTTACTACACATAGCCTCAAATCTGGATCATTGCCAATGTGAAAATGAAAGTGAGGTTACTAATAAAATAACAGGAATGCTTGAAATCATTTAAGTTAAATGCACAAATTCTTAGGATTGATTGTATATGAGAATACTAAAATCCAGAGTGGTTCAGTGACTTGCCAAAGGTGATGTATAATATGAGTAAAGGCTTTACTGAACTCCAAGTGTCTTTTTAACATTGTTTATTGTCTCTGTCTACAAATATTAATATTATAACTATCATCTGGGTGGTCCTGTTACTCAAAAAGACAAAGAATCACTGACTTAGAGGTTCCTAGGATATAACACTCATTGCACACAAGGACAATAAATGGATGGTATTAACTGACTGAATGGAAGGTCTGAAGTGGAACTGGTCAGCTGGAAAGAGAGCAGAGAGATTGAGGGAACTTGTGTTCTATTGAAAAAAAAACACAGATAATAAAAGTATAGACAATACATGATTGAGTTAGACTAGAGTCTGGATTTTAATGTTCTCATTCTTACCTGCTACAGCTGATCTTAGATTTGCATTACTTTGTTTCCCTGCGTCATTTTATTTATTTGATTGAGATACAGCTTCTATGGATCAGCTGTAGTGTATGAGAAACATTTTGTTTATTCCCTGAATGAAAGCAGAAGAAATGTTGGAGGCACCATGGGTCATTCAAAATAATATGGGGTTTGGAGTAAGAAGAGAAGACTTTGAATCTAAGATTAGGGAGTTATTTGCATAAATTATTATCAAACCACATATCATTTACTATAATAACATCACATATATGATATTATGAGATCACCAAGAGAATATCTCACCCTTTCTCAGGAACAGCTGTCCTATCACTCTTCTCCCTTGCATAGCCTAGGTTGGCATCTTGCCAGTCTGTCTTAATTCTCATACTGCTCTCCAGATAAGACAGCCATGACATGGAAGAGACTATTTCCCCTACCTTTTAGAATGTTAAAATCATTCTGCTCTGATTAGTATTCTGGTTCTTCCTTTTTAGTCTTCTCTCCTTTGTTTCTGAGGATAGAAAGCAGACCTTTTTCAATATGGGAAATGTTCCAATCAGATCCAGGGATTGTGGAATGAATGACAATATCTTGAATATAATAGTAGAAATCTAGCTAATATTGTTAAAAACCATTATGGGTTTGAGAATGACAGTGTTAACAAACAGGGAAAGGTGAGGCAGTAGCTGAGATTGAATATTAGACTTATGGTTTGCTGGCATGGTTCTAATCACAGAAAGAAGATTGCTCTACCTGCAGCCATAATTTTTGACTGGCTTTTTTCAGTTCTAATGTTCTTTTTTTCATTATAAATTTAATGATCATCAGCATACTAGAAATCTCAAGCTACAAAGAAAAATAGGTGTACTCTCAAGTACAGTGTTTTAAAATTAAATTAAATTTAATAAGATAGTATCAAAGATTTCCTGTTTGTGTTCTCTTTTGAACTCCCTTAAAAACTTTTCATTTGTTCTTTTAAGAATATTTTATTTTTTTCCAATTACATATACAAACAATTTGTAACATTCTTTTTAAAAAAATTTGAATTCCAAATACTCTCCCTCCCTGTTCTCCACTCTCATTAAGAAGGTAAGCAATTTGATATAGGTTATGCATGTGGAGTGAGGCATATGAGGTGTTCAAGCACTAGCACCTCTGTTATGAAGGCTGGCCAAGCCCTTTTCAAGGCTGTTCATTAACCTTTGATGCCTAACCCATAACCCAACTCTTTCCTGTGGCTCCAAGAAGCTGCAGCACATGCCATGACTACACCCCAGTAAATTTTCTCGGGAGAAAGACTAAAACAGGTTGAGGGTAACTGATGGTAAAAACCTTAAAGCTTCCATTAGTGAATTAGGGGGATGTCTACCCCCCACAAGCATGTGAAGACTTCCCCTTGTGGAATGGGCAGATGAGAACAATTTGTTCCAATGGACATGAAGGCAGCAGAAGGAGACACTGTGGAGAACTTAGAGCTTGGTCAGCTATTGAAGCTACCAATGTAATCCATTGCATCCCAGGCCATCACCAGCCATCTTGACTCTTGTCTTACCACTGGACTTCAGTGACTCGGGAAGAGAAAGCAAGACTGATGATTTTGCACAACCCTGATTCACTTAAAACTAATTATGTACAAGTCAAGATATCACTGTGTGTTTTGTGATAACATTGGTCATCATTGAAAACAAAGGATAAATAATGGGTAGGTTTATATGAAAAAGGTAATAAAATTTCTCTTTGTTCTGTCGTATTCTGTGCTTTTTAGTTTACTATGTATTTTAAATGTTTTATTGATGCTTTTTCTGCATTTTTATAACTCATATTGAAGCCCTTTTCTAAGACAAAAATGTATCAAAGAAAATATTTTTCCTTACATTGTTTTGTTAAAGATTCTCTTGGATCTATTCATTTCACACTATATCAGCATACTGAAATCTTTACAATGTATCCCTGAATCTATCCTTTTTGTATTGTTTATTATACATTGATATTCTATAACATTTTTGGTGAGGGTCACTCAGTGTAACCCAAGGCATTGTGTGGCACCAACAACTTTTTTCTAAGTTGTTTGCTCATTCAACCCACTTCACTGCTTCTGGCAAATTGGAATGGTTCCCCCAACAACTCACTTTTAGAGTCATAGAGCTCAGAGCCCCCAGTCTGAGGGAAGATATATGTATGTATGTATGTATGTATGTATGTATGTATGTATATGTATGTATATAGTAATTATAGCTCCTGTTCCCTGCCAGTATGGTTTCTTTTTAAACATATCCATAAAAATGTCATTATTAACCCTTCATCATGAAGCATTTACTAAAAGAAGATAAAGTGATACTAAAATTAAAAAACAAACAACAAACAAACCTCTAAACCTGACTGTCCTTGGAGTCTTTAGGGAACAGTCTGTACCACATATCATTTAGTAGACAGGACTACTACTCTTTGGGACTTCTCTCTCCTGCTAGATGAAACTGCTTTTTTGTTACTCTTGAGCCATTTACTTTAAGTTCTTTTAGAAGACAACAACCTTACACCAATGTCTGCTGTTTTCTGTGTCTGTTCTCTTGGCTTGTCACGAAGGCAGTGTCACACTCTGTTTTAGTAAAAAGCATGTATTTTAATCCTGGGAAATGCAAAGCTCTTTAAGTCTCTTCTATAGGTCTTATGGGATCCTTGTCTCAACCCCAACCCAAGTCATAAGTGTAATAAAAGGTAACATAAGCAAGCCTTTGAGTAGTTTCCCTCTGTAAAGATGTTGACATGGCTATAAAGAAAAGAATCATCTTTTAACAGCCAGCTCTTCAAATAACCAACAGAGATTTCTGCTTAATCCAATCTGCTCCAAGTACCAGAACTTCCCTTCAATCAGATTATTTCCATTAAAATATAAGTTTACTGGGGTGGCTAGGTGGCACAGTGAATAGAGTATCAGCCCTGGAGTCAGGAGGACCTGAGTTCAAATCCAGCCTCAGACACTTAACACAAAAACTAGTGACTTGGGCCAGTCACTTAATCCCAATTACCCTCCAAAAAGTAAAATAAAAATAAAAAAAATATAAGTTTACTGCAAGCATGGGTGATACATTATTTGTACTTTATCACAACATTCAGGACAATAACTGGCACACAGTAGGAGCTTAAAAAATACTTGTTGACCAATTGATCCTACATAGAGATACTAAAATGGGTTTCTATATTTCCCCATGCCTCAAATTAGGGCCTCTAAATATGTAATGACTCAGTTTTACATTTAATTTGGAAAACCCAATTTCACATTTCTCAGATATGACACAAATAACGAATATACAATAGTACTATAATCCCTAAATAATTCTTTGATTCAATATTTGACAGCAATAAACTACAAAGTCCTAAAACCAGTCATATGCAAATTAGTTGCTGGAAAACAATGCACTGCATCCATCTTTGCTATCAGTCAGTACTTTTATCTCTGAAGAGATCTTCTTACTTGGCTCTCCTCAGGCCTATCTTCCTAAACACTTTCATCAGTGGGGTTGCTTTCTCTCAGTTGCTCTCAGAAGCTCATGCTTCTTTTCTCTAAGTTTCTAGCCTTTTCAGAAAATAAAATATAGAGGGAGGAGCCAAGATAGCGGAAAGGAAGCAGTAACCTCACTGAGCTCCTTGGTCACTAAGTCTCAAAGGGTGAATCTGAGCAGATTCCGGAGTGATGGAGCCCACTGGAAGACGGAGCTTGGCAGAGTCCAGCCCAGGAGGTTGTCCAGTGTGTCCAGACAGGACAAGTGCAGAGCACATGGGGTCTGCACAGCTCAGACCTAAAAGCAGAAAAGCAGACTACACCAGAAAGAGAAAAAGCCCCAGCCTGCAGACTTACCAAGGATGAATCACAGTCATCTCCCCTTCATCTCACGAAAGGACGGGAGGGATCATTGGAGCCAAGTAGGAGAGTCCGGCCCCTGGGAAGACAGCAGCTTCTCCAGCTGCATTCAGCCCCCAGCCTGGAAGGTTGGAGACTGCCTGCCTGTATAATAAAGGGGCTAGAATGGCAAAGTAAATTCTAGCTGCTCAGATCCTCCCATCCCTCCTTCATGAAGCAGAAAACACAAAGATAAGTCTCCCACCCAGACTGAAACCCCAAGTTAATGGAAATAGCCCCAGGCTTGAGAGTCTCAAAGAAGGGGTGTAACAGACAGCTAGGAGTCTGAAGAGAAAAGAGGGAGGGGTCCCAACAAGCCCCACCTCACCTCACCAACAAAAGCCTACTTATAGCCCAGGGGTATAGAGGCAGAAATCTGAAGTTGTCAGACACACCCCCACCTATACATCTACATTCCTCACTGACTTCCCTGACTTAGCCATAAACTAGCCACCCAGAGGTATTCAAAGTCAAGGATCAGGCTCTAAACTCATAGCCTAAGAAAGAAAGAAACAGGAAGTCACAATGGGAAAGAAAGAAGCTGAGAAGGGGAAGGCAAGAAAGTCTATTCGAGCGTACTATGCAGGGCAAGAACAACAAAGTACACAGGACAATATAGACTCTCTACCCACACCTGAGACCACAGAAGGAAACAAGATCTGGTCTCAAGCCCAAATAGCTTTCCTGGAGGAACTTAAGAAAAATTTTGAAGACCAAATCAGGGAGGCAGCGACCAACTTGGAAAAACTTCTCAGTGAAGTAATTGGAGAAAATACCTCTGTAAAAAAGGAACGTCAAAAACTAACTGAATACCATAATTCACTAAAAATTAGAAACAATCAAACTGAAACTCAGAACTCTATGATGCAGCAAGAGTCAATCAAACAAAACAAGATGATTGAAAATTGGAAGAAAATGTAAAATATCTCACTGGAAAAATAACTGACCTAGAGAACAGATCCAGGAGAGACAACCTAAGAATTATTGGTCTACCAGAAAGCCATGATGAAAAAAGCAGCTGAGACAACATCCTCCAAGAGATTGTCAAAGAAAACTGTCCTGAGGTCCTGGAATCAGAAGATAAAATAGCTATCAATAGAATTCACCGGACTCCTCCTGAAAGAGATCCCAAACTGAAAACTCCAAGAAATATAGTAACCAATTTCCAGAATTACAAGATTAAAGAAAAATTTCTACAAGCAGCCAGAAAGAAACAATTCAAATGTCAAGAAACTACAGTTAGGATCACACAGGACCTAGCAGCTTCTACATTAAAAGAGTGGAGGGACTGGAATCTAATATTTCATAGGGCAAGAGAGCTAGGACTACAACCAAGCATTAACTACCCAGCAAAACTGAGCATAATCTTTCAGGCAAGGAGATGGTCATTTAATGAAATAAGAGACTTCCAGACATTCCTGATGAAAAAGCCAGAGCTCAATGGAAAATTTGATCTCCAATGACAAAACTCAAGAAAGACATAAAAAGGTAAACAAGAGAAACACAGACTCCCACGTGCATAAGTGTACACACCCACACTCACAAACACATGCTCATTACTTGGGATGCGACAAGAGCAACATGTTCACATCCCTATATGTGGAGCTGATAACTGTCAATATTCGAAATCTTTATGATTATCATGACCTTCAAAAGGGTTATACTTAGATAGAGGTTATGGGTATGAATGCACTAACCTGAAGTCTAAAAAAAAAAACAAAACTATTAAGGGCATCAAAGGGACTGTAATGGGAAAAAGGAAAGATGAGATAGGAAAAGGAAAAATATGAGATCTGAAGAGGCATTAAAACACACTATAGAAGAGGGGAAAGAAAGAGGGAGAGGAACATCATTTAAACACTATTCTCACTGGTTCTGGTTCAAAGAGGGATCAACTTAATCAGTGAAGTTTAAGATTCTAATGTGAATAGACACATAAATTCATTAAATAGAGGAAAAGGAGGGAGGGAGAGGAGCACTGTTTGAAATTTACTCTCATTGGTTTGGAATCAAAAGGGGAGTAATACTCTGATAAGTATAAAAACTTATTGTGTCCTATAGATATTGGAAGGGTAAGGGGGTGTGTGAAAAGGAGGAGACTAAGGGGGGAGATTAGAAGGGAGGGAAACAGTAGTAAGGGGAAAGGGTAGGTTAAGAAGGGAGATCACTGGGTGGGAACACTGAGGGAGGGGGCAGTCAAAAGGGAAAACTTCAAGGAGGGGAAGGGAGAAGGAAGAAAGAAAAACATAAACAGGGGAGGGAACAGGATGGAGGGAAAGAGACAGATAGTCATCATTACTGTGAATGTGAATGGGATGAACTCTCCCATAAAACAGAGGCAGATAGCAGAATGGATTAAAAACCATAATCCTACAATATGCTGTCTACAAGAAACACATTTGAAACAAAGGGATACCCACAGGGTAAAGGTAAAAGGTTGGAGTAAAATTTATTATGCCTCAACTAAAGTACAAAAAGCAGGGGTAGCAATACTTATCTCAGATAAAGCAAAAGCAAAAATAGATCTAATTAAAAGAGATAAGGAAGGAAACTATATCCTACTAAAAGGCACCATTGAGAATTAAGCAATATCACTACTTAATATATATGCACTAAGTGGTATAGCATCCAGATTCCTAGAGGAGAAGTTAAATGAATTAGAGGAAGAAATATATAGCAAAACTATACTAGTGGGGGACCTTAATCTCCCCCTCTCTGAACTCAGTAAATCTAACCTCAAAATAAACAAGAAAGAAGTTAAGGAGGTGAATAGAATCTTAGAGAGACTAGATATGATGGATCTCTGGAGAAAACTGAATGGGGATAAAAATGAATTTACTTTCTTTTCAGCAGTGCATGGTACATACTCAAAAATAGACCATGTACTAGGGCATAAAAATCTCACAATCCATTGCAGAAAGGCAGAAATATTAAATGCATCATTCTCAGATCATGATGCAATAAAAATTATATGCAATAAAGGGCCATGGAAAGATAGACTAAAAACTAATTGGAAATTAAACAATTTAATCCTAAAAAATTAGTGGGTCAAAGAAGAAATTATAGAAACAATCAATAATTTCATTCAAGAGAATGATAATAATGAAACAACATACCAAAATTTGTGGGATGCACTAAAGGCCGTTCTCAGGGGAAGTTTTATATCTCTGAGTGCATACTTAATTAAAGCAGAGAGAAGGGAGGTCAATGAATTGGACATGCAATTGAAAAAGCTAGGAAAAGAAGAAATTGAAAATCCCCAATTTAGTACTAAATTAGAAATATTGTAAACCAAAGGTGATATTAATAAAATTGAAATTAAGCAAACTATTGAATTAATAAATAAAATTAAGAGCTGGTTTTATGAAAAAATCACCAAAATTGATAGACCCTTAGACAATATGATAAAAAAAGAAAGAAGAAAACCAAATTATGAGTATCAAAAATAAAAAGGGTGAATCTACCTCCAATGAAGAGGAAATCAAAAAAATAACAAGGAATTATTTTTCCCAATTGTATGCACAAAAATATGACAATCTTAGTGAAATGGATGAATATTTACAAAATCACAAGTTGCCCAGATTAACTGAGAGGAAGTGAATTACCTAAATAACCCCATCTCAGAAAAAGAAATCAAACAAGCCATCAATGAACTCCCTAGGAAAAAAATCTCCAGGACCAGATGGGTTTTACTAGTGAATTCTATCAAACATTTAAAGAACAATTGATTCCAATACTCTACAAACTATTTGGGAAAATTAGTGAAGAAGGAGTCCTACCAAACTCTTTCTATGACACAAATATGGTACTGATTCCTAAATCAGGAAGAGATAAAACAGAGAAAGAAAATTACAGACCAATTTCCCTCATGTGCAAAAATTCTAAATAAAATATTAGCCAAAAGACTCCAACAATTTATCACAAAAATAATACACCCTGATCAGGTAGGATTCATTCCAGGAATGCAAGGATGGTTTAATATTAGGAAAACCATCAGTATAATTGAGCATATCAACAATAAAACTAGCAGAAACCACATGATCATCTCAATAGATGCAGAAAAGGCTTTTGACAAAGTACGACATCCATTCCTATTAAAAATACTAGAAAGTATAGGAATAAATGGAGCCTTCCTTAAAATAGTTGATAGCATCTATTTAAAACCATCAGCAAATGTTATATGCAATGGGGATAAACTAGAAGCCTTTCCAATAAGATCAGGAGTGAAACAAGGGTGTCCACTATCACCGATCTTATTCAATCTGGTACTAGAAACACTAGCAGTAGCAATTAGAGAAGAAAAAGAAATCAAAGGAATCAAATTAGGCAAAGAGGTGACCAAGCTATCACTCTTTGCAGATGATATGATGACATACTTAGAGAATCCTAGAGAATCAAGTAAAAACGACTTGAGACAATAAATAAATTTGGCAAAGTTGCAGGATATAAAATAAACCCACATAAATCCTCAGCATTCCTGTACATCTCTAATGAAACTCAACAGCAAGAGATAGAAAGAGAAATCCCTTTTAAAGGCACTGTAGACATTATAAAATATTTGGAAATCTACTTGCCAAAACAAACCCAGAATCTATATGATCACAACTACAAAACACTTCTCACACAAATAAAATCAGATCTAAATAGTTGGAAAAACATCAATTGCTCATGGCTGGGTTGAGCTAATATAATAAAAATGACAATTTTACCCAAACTAAACTATATATTTAGTGCCATACCAATAAATTTACCAAAAAACTACTTTGTAGAGTTAGACAAAATAATAATAAAATTTATTTGGAAAAACAAAACGGTCTAGAATATAAAGGGAATTAATGAAAAGAAATGCTAGGAAAGGTGGACTAGCTATGCTAGATCTTAATCTGTATTATACAGCAGCAGTCATCAAAACTGCTTGGTACTGCCAGAAGTGTAGAGTAGTGGATCAATGGAATACATTAGGCACAGGAGACCCAGCAGTTAATGAATATAGTAATCTATTGTTCGATAAACCGAAAGACCCCAGTTTTTGGGATAAGAATGCACTATTTGACAAAAACTTCTGGGAAAACTGGAATGCAGTATGACAGAAACTGGGCATAGATCATTATCTAACACCATATACCAAAATCAAGTCTAAATGGGTGCATGATCTAGGTATAAAAAATGATATTGTAAGCAATTTGGGAAAGCAAGGAATAGTTTACCTGACAGATTTGTGGAGAGGGGAAGACTTTAGGATGAAACAAGAATTAGAGAGCATTATAAAATGCAAAATGGATAATTTTGATTACATTAAATTGAAAAGCTTCTGTACAAACAAAGCCAATGTAACCAAGATCAAGAGGGAGGTGGGAAATTGGGAAAGAATTTTTACAACTTGAGTCTCTGATAAAGGACTCATTTCTAAAATTCATAGAGAATTGAGCCAAATCTATATGAATATAAGTCATTCCCCAACTGATAAATGGTCAAAGGATATGAACAGGCAGTTTTCAGAGAAAGAAATTAAAGATATCTATAAACATATGAAGAAATGCTCTAAATCACTATTGATTAGAGAAATGCAAATCAAAACAACTCTGAGATACCCCATCTCTCCAGTCAGATTGGCTAAGATGTAAAAACAAGAAAGTGACAAATGCTGGAGAGGATGTGGACAAATTGGAACACTAATACATTGCTGGTGGAGTTGTGAACTTATCCAACCATTCTGGAGAGCAATCTGGAATTATGCCCAAAGTATTATAAATAATTTCATACCCTTTGATCCAACAATACCACTTCTAGGGTTATATCCCAAAGAGATCACAGAAGTGGGATAAAGACCCATATGTACAAAAATATTTATAGCAGCCCTTTTGTGGTTGCAAAGAATTGGAAACTAAAGGGGTGCCCATCAATTGGGGAATGGCTAAACAAGTTGTGGTATATGAATGCAATGGAATATTATTGTGCTATAAGAAACGCAGAGGAGACGAATTTCATAATTACCTGGAGAAACTTATACAAACTGATGCTGAGCTAGAAGAGTAGAATCAGAAGAAATTTGTATACAGTCACAGACATACCATATCTGTGATGACCAATTATGACAGACTGGACTCTTTTCAGCAATGCAGTGATATAAGCCAATCCTGAAAGATTCAAGAAAGAGAGAAATGCGCCATCCAGAGATATAAGTAGAAAGAACTGAGCCTGAATCCTGATGGAAGCAAACTAAATGATCTTTTTCTTTTCATTGTTTGGTTTTATTTCTTCTTTACCATCTTTCATCCCACCTAGTACAATACGCCTTTGTAATTGGAATAATGTCTAATATGAATGTATTTGCTGATCCTCTACTGGACTATATGCTGTCGTGGGGGGAGGGTGGAGGGAAGTAAAGGAAATTTGAAAATCCAGGAACTATGGAATTGAATCTTGTTAACTGAAACTAAACTTAGTAATTAAAAAAAAGAAAAGAAAATATACATATATGGAAGGAACACTACTATATATATTCATATATGATAGTCTATCCAGTCATTTTCTGATTGATAGCTACCCATATTGTTTTCAGTTCTTTATTAAAGCAGTATTTATTTTATAAACATTTTGTCTTTTAAATACTTGAGAGGATTTTATGTGAATGCTGATATTACTTTTTTTTTGGAGGAGGGAGGGCAGGGCAGTTGGGGTTAAGTGACTTGCCCAAGGTCACAGGGCTGGTAAGTGTTAGGTGTCTGAGGCTGGATTTGAACTCAGGTCCTCCTGACTCCAGGGCCAGTGATCTATTCACTGCACCACCTAGCTGCCCCTGATATTACCCTTTAGTCATTTTCTTACAAGGACATTATTAAACTCATAGAAGATCTCAAGCTGCATTGTGAGATTTCCATCTCTTTACAACAGTCTGAGATTTCTCAAGATTTTTGCTGCAGAGGCAGGTTTAATGTTTTTTTTTTTTTTTTTGCCATTGTAGACATGAGGCATCCAGAGCTAAGAAAGAGTTGTTACATGACAATAACAAATGAAGATCCTGGGGAGGGTGGGGAAGAGGCATTGTTTGGAGCACAAATTTCTGGGTCTGGAAGACTCAGATCTCTTTAGTACCTTGGCCTCAACTAATAGTTTTACATCTTTCATTTATATGTTCTTTGAAGGATTTCATGATACAAAGTAACTCTTAAAACAGTAAATCTAATGCTCTGTGCCAGAATTACTCTAATGCATAGTTCTCAAATTCTGTGTGGGCATGCTGACTGACATTTCATAGAATCTCAAGTCACCCTAGGTCTAAGAAACACCAAAGTTTCCAGCATGGACTCAGATTAGGAAAAATAATAAATGTAGATGGGAAGCACTTGGGAGGGAAGAGATGAAACAATGAATATTAACCATTAGACCTCTCTACCCCCAAAGCCCTCTCCCATTAAAGATCAAGTCCCAGTCCTTCTCTAATATTAATGAACTACTTTTGGAATTCACTTGGATAAATAAATCACTCAGTGTATCATGTAACACATACATGCACACACACACACACACACACACAGAGGCATGCAGGCACACAGCATAGTACGGCAGAATAAAACCTTGCTTCTAATTTGATTTATTTAGTCTGCATGCTTGAGAGACCAACAGAGGTAATTTTCCTGTGTGCTGGATAATTATCCCAGGCTGGCCATCATTGGGAAAGCACCCCCCTGGAGCTATTTTCTGACCTTTGCACTTTATCTTCTAGTTCATGCCATATCTTATAAGGAAAATCCAATCTTGGAAAGCCCCCCCCCCCTTTTCAGAAGTTCTTTTAGCTACTCCATTTGCTTGACTTTTTGTAGTTTTTCTCCACTGGGGAATCAAAAGGGAGTACAGAAGTGTAGTCCAAACTACATAATCAACCATTGATCATAGGGAATGCTAAAAAAATGCAACACAATATGACTGAAGATAACCTGACTGACATTACCTTTCAAAATGTGATGTATCATGGAATTCTCTATAGACTTACAATTAATCAAATCTATCTACATTTTTGGCAGGGGAACTATAATGCTAATAATCAGAACATTATCACAGATTGAACTATTACCCACAAACGTTCATTGATCTAAAAAGACTTGAGAATAATGGTCTTAATAGCTATTTTCATAGCAGATATCAATTATCTTTAAGCTGCAAGGAATACAAAGCTTTTTTTTTTTTTAAGAATACAGAGACCCTACAAGGAGAAATCCTTCCAGGAAAAAGAACATTCTTGAAATGGAATGAAATGCATATCATCCCTATTTTTCTCTCTGCTTTTAGATTTGTACTAGGGGATGCTTTCAGTGAAGCTACAGATGAGCCTATATCTTAATACTTTCAGCTACAAAATTAGTTATTTTATCTACTTGTGAAATAATTTGCAGAATAATATATCATAATTAATTTAGAGCTAGAGATGACTTTAGAGGTCGTCGTCTAGTTCGGTGCCCTCATTCTTTGTTGCTGTTGAGTTGCTGTGTTGTGTCTGGCTCTTCATGACCCCATTTAGGGTTTTGTTTGGTTTTGTGTTTTTGTTTTTTGGTAAACATATTGGAGTGGTTTGCCATTTCCTTCTCTAGCTGAAGAAGAAACTGAGGCAAGCAGGGTTAAGTGACTTGCCCAGGGTCATAGAATTAGTGTCTGAGGCCAGATTTGAACTGAGTAAGATGAGTCTTCCAGACTCCAGGTCCAGTATTCTATCCACTGTTCCATGTAGCTGTCCTCATTTTATAGATGTAGAAACTGAAGTTTCATGGTAGTAGATGGTTTCTTCTTTTTAGATGCAGTCTTGATCTCTAGCCCCAAGTCACCTGCTATAAGGAGATAGAACAGCTGCAGAGCAGAGTATTGCATTAGAAATTAATATTACTACTACTAATTACTGACATTTACACAGCATTGTAAGGTTTATAAAGTACTTTATTAATGTTATCTGATTGTAGTGTCCCAGTAACCCTGTAAAGTACTTACTTGTGGTTATCAATACCTTTTATTTGAGAGAAAAATAAATACAGAGTATGAAAAAATTGGTGAAATTGAAGTCACAGGACCTAGTCCAAACCCTGGATTTGCCATTTATTATTTGTGTGACCTTGGGTAAATCACTTAATCTCTCTGGGCCTAGGTTTCCTCATTTTAAAACTAGTATTGGACTGTATAACCTCTAAGGACTCCTGATTAAATGATTTGATTTGCCCATGATCACACAGATTCTACATATTGGAGGGTAGATTTGAATCCATGTCATTCTGATGCTAAAGTGAGAACTGTGTTCACCAAGTCTTGATAGCTTTCTAAAACTGAATTTTGCAATGGACACTACTTAGAAAAAGATTATGAGAAATAACATCTTATACAGAGCCCTGACCCCTATAGATTAATTTTGAGAATTAACACTCTGAAGATTCTAAAGTTGTTAACAATTTTAAAATTTTCATATATTCCAGAAAAAATAATCTTTATTAACTAATTTGAAAGATATAATTGGAGAGTGGGTAGAAAGGCAAGAAAGCAACAAGCATTTATTAGGCATTTAATATTTATTAGGCCCTATGCCAAGTTCTGTGGACACAAATATAATACGAATCAAAATGATTCCTTTTCTCAAGAAGCTTACATTCTAATGGGGAAGACAAAACATAAAAGAAGGCTAAATGGGAGTTAGCCACGTGGGAGTATGATGACAATGTATCAAAAGGAAATTGAAAGGAAAGCCAGTAGGGCGATGAAGCATGTCCCTGAAATGTCGGCCACCATAAGAATTCCCTCACCAATTGGAGATGGGAGCCAACATGGCAGAGGCAGGTTATAAAATGAAAAGGTTCCAGCAACTGAAAGAAGGCCTGAGGTGAGAAAGCAGCTGAGGCATGGTGATGAACTGAATCAGAAGCATAACTGTCAGGGGAATGAAACATGGCCAGCCTGGCTGGCCCCCAAGTGGAGGTGCTGGCAGGGAATCACCAATGGGGAAAAGGGAACCAGCATGGCAGAAGGAAGTCCTAAGGTGAGAAGGGAAGTGAGGCATAGTGGGAAAGTCCACTGAGTCAGAAACACAGCTAAGAGGATAATGAATGTGTAGTGAAAAGATAATTACATTTTGTGTCTGAAGACCTTGGCTTCAAACCCTACTTTGTAGTTATTAACTGTGGGATCTTGGTCAGTTGTTTACATCTCTAAGTCTCAATTTTTGATCAGTAAAATAGGAATAACTACTTCATTATTTACTTCACAGGATGTCTCTGAGGTAAAAAGATACAATGGACTCTATAAATGCCATCAATCATCATTATTAAAAGTCAGCCCAGTGTGAATCTCCTTTTCCAAAATTAACTATCCTATAGTTTGGGTCAGTAGTCATTAACATCTTGGTCACTTGGGCTGCAGAATTTTCAAGAGGGGTACATTTTATATCTAAGTCTAACTATAAAAATAAAAACTAGTCAATGGTCAGAAGAAGGTGACCAGGACAGTGAGAAAACTCTAAACTAAGGTAGATAAAAGACTTAAAAAAACTAGAGATATTTAGTCAGTGGAAAGGAGACTTAAGGTTAACATGACAGCTGCCTTCCAATATCTGGAGAAATGTCATGTGCAAGAGAGATTAGACTGATGCCTTTTGGCCTCAGAGGACAGATTTTGGACTAAAAGGTTAAAGAGAAGATGATTTTGATTTAATATAAAAAGAAACTTTCTAACAATTGGAGTTTTTGGGGAAATGGAATAAGCTGCTTCAGGGTCACAGAATCTCATAGATATAAGGGGCTTCAGGGCTAAACTAATCCAACCCCTATCTGAAGAGAAATCCTATCAACAACATCCTCAGTAAATGATTATCCAGGGCCTGCTTGAAGACCTTTCTTGAAGATGTGACTTCTAGAACATTCCCAAATTTGAATATTGTTAATTGTTAGAAAGCTTTTCTTATATCAAGCCTTAATGTACCTATTTGCAGCTAGCCCCCATTACTCTTAAGAACCCAACACTGGTGCCTACTTTAGGCAAAGCTGGGAAATAGACAAGATTGTTGTTTTTCACTTTCTTCCTTTGCATGGGTTTCCTCACCCCCTAACAACATACTCTCTTTTGCCCCACCAGTCTCTGACTTTAGTTCCCCACCTAAGCATAGGATCCCTGGCCTTCTAATTATTCCTCACTCCCTCCAATGAAAACTCCTGTGTTCTCAGTGTCCTGCTGTTCCTCTAAGTCAGCTTTCCTAGAGGAAACCAATCTTGTTAACACTTCCCTGTGAACTCATTTTTGACTGATAGTTTAATGTGATTCTAGAGACAGCATATTCTACTCCAGTAGGAAACACTGAATTCTGTTAGTAAGAATCTGGACTGGGTTCCAATAAGGGCCCCTTTACATACTAGTCATGTGTCTGTGGACAAGTCATTCAGTCTCTCTGATATTTAGTTTCATCCTTTGTGAATTGGGGATGGTAATAGGAAATATATATTCTATCTCACAATGTTCAGTTTAATTAAATTCAGTTCCATTCAATCCAGAAAGCATTTATTTAGTAGGTACTATGTCTAAGACATTGGCTTTTGCACCCCTAATTTTTTCTCTACCAAGCCCCATGCATAGGGTAACTGCCCCTTCTCCTCTCCCACATGATTTTTTTTCTCAACCTTCCTTTTCTGTGTTCTCTTACCTCCATTAGGAAGTAAACTCCCTGAGGGTCTAGACGCTTTTTTTTTTCTACTTGTATTTGTATTCCCAGAGCTTAAACACAGTACTTAGTATATAGTAAGGGCTTTAAAAATGGTTGTTGTCTGACGAAAAATCAAATCGGGTTATAATAAGCAACTAGGATACAAAGACAAAGATAAAAACTACTTCTATTTTTTAAGTTTTCTATTATCCCTTTCCCTGCTAATATTTACACCTTTGTGAAATGGGCATAAGACTTGTGCTCTGAGATAGAGTTTGGGAAGAAAGTACTTTGCAAACTGTAAAGTCTTTTAAAAGAGTGACATCAGTGTTTCTCATTTTTAGGTAGAGGAAAGAAAGAAGGAAATTTATCAAGCTTCTACCAAGTACCAGGACTGGGATAAGTGCTTTTACAAATATAATCTCATTTGATCCTTACAATAACCCTCAGAGGTAGGTGCTATTATTTTGCCTGTTTTATCATTGAGGAAACTGAAGCAAACCAAGTTTAAGGGACTTGCCAGGTTACACAGCTAGTAAGTACATGAGGCCAGATTTGAACTCAGCTATTTCTGATTCCAGACAAGTGCTTTATCCACTGCATCACCTACTTGTATTACACAAAGTCAAACAGCTGAATTAGGAAAGATCACAGGTTGAAAAGAAAGATACATTATATATGGGTTACTGTAGGAGTCGTCCCTGGCTTCATAAGTGATAGTAAATTTACTTGCAGATTCCAGATGAACCTCTGAGGTCATCTAGTCTAGATATCACAGTATTTTCAGTGTCAGAGCATTGACTTAACTTGTTAGTATTGTGCAGCTATTTAGGGCATTGGATTTATGCCCAGGAGAGCAAAGTTTTAGTCAAAACTCTGTCACCATTAATAATCTTTGTGCTAAACTAATATTCTCATGGGGCACTTTTAGGCTGCCTGGTCCTTTGGTTGGTTCCGTGCCAATCATCACCCCTACTCAACTCAGCCTTGCGCTGAGTAGATGCTCAATAAAATTTTCTTTGATGAGAAAGATGAATGAATAATCAAATATTATGTAAACAGGTAGTTATATCTCATGATATTTTAAGGGAGTCTGAAACACAGTCTCAAGCTATCATCACCCAGAAAAAAAACAGCAGTTGACAAAGAAGTGATTAGTTCAAACAATCCCATTGTGTCCAGAGTGTGAATCACATCAGAAAGCACTCTTCTTTATGGGGGTAGTGATGGTGGTATGCACCTTCCATCTGATTTGAATTGGTTAGAGCTTCTTCTGATCTAACTCTGTGTTTCCTTCTCTTTCATTTCAACATGCTTAAAATTGTGTTCATCACTAAGACATAGGGACGTGGGAAAATTATGCCAATGTCAGTGAGTAATAAGAATGAATATTTTTAGTACTTCAAGGATTTGTGACTTCCTTGATGATTCTGATCACAACCTCTCAAAAATTTAGTAGATTATCTCTGAGAGTTATTGTGACAAAAATAACCCAATCTATCCTCCTGGAGGCAACCTAGTGATGAATGTGAAGTTAGCATAAAGATAGTTCTTTGATATATCATATGACTCTGGATAGTTATGTAAAAAATTCTCCTGCAATTTTTAAATTATATTCTTGTGGTGTCCTCTGCAAAGCAAACAAAAAACCAAAAACCTACTGCTAAGTGAGTTTGTCACAGGTACCAAAATTATTGCTCTATTGTGAAAGTAGAATAGACAACTTGGGAACTGATTGGATATGAGGGAAGAGGAGAAGTTTAGCTTGAGTACATGCTTAGGGTACAGCAGTTTGTGACTAGAAGGATGATCGTATTTTCCACAGAATTAGGCAAGTTTAGAGAAGGCACGGTTTTAGGCAGGAGGATAGTTAGTTCAGTTTTGGACATGAGAGTTTGAGATAGGGATTGTTATGCAGAAATTGTTTTGTAAAACTTAAAGGGCCAAATAAATATGTTATTATTACAATTATCCCCACTCTGGTATATTTTCATTAAAAAGATTCTTGGAGGCAAAAATCCTTTAATTACAAAGTAATGGATCTTAAATGGAGGAATTTCAGACATCAGTGGAAGATTTCTGTTTGGGAGGTATTTTTGGATATGTGTGTCTCATTTAATAATGTGATGTTCATTTACTATTATGCTTTTCTTTGGTAAACACTAAAATTAGTAGTGGGAGTATGCAGGGGCATTTTTAGATAGAAGAATCACCTACTCTCCCATCTCCTCTAGGGCACTTGTCAAGAAGACACGGATTCAAATCCTGTCTTAGACACTTCATATCTATATGATTAGGCAAATTATTTAAAATCACTGTGCCTCAGTTTCCTCATTTACAAAATGAGGAGCTTGGTTTTGATGACCTCTGAGTTTCCTTTGAGGTCTAAATATATACCCTATTATTCTTTGTGGGAAAACAATCCTGATAAAAATATGCACCAGAGGTCATTTGAATAAGTAAAAGTTATGCTTAGTGCCCTTAAGGAATTAATGTGTTATTTGAGGAGTCAAGACAACAACATATTGAATAGCAAGTGATGAATAATGGTATGTATCAAATACTTTCTTGATAGATTTGTATCCCCACCTAGCACACTGTCTTTGACATGGGAAATTATGACAACAAATTTATTAATAAGTTTATTAATAAATTATTGTTGTTTATTCTTTGTTTTTGAAAAGAACCAATAGCATCATGGGGTGATGTCTTGACTTTTGTGTGAATTGGATTTAAGTGATGCAGAATTGCACAGAGTCTTCAGCCTCACTCTCTCTTGCAATCACTGAAGTCCAATATCAAGACAAAAGTTAAGATGACTGGTGATGGTTCAGGATGCGGTGGATGACCTTGGCATTTTCAGTATCTGACCAAGCTCTAAGCACTCCACAAGTCCTGTTTCAGCCACTTTCTTGGCTGTTGGAATAAATTTTTTCCCACCTACCCATTGCATGGCGGTGAAGTCTTCACATGCTTGGGGCAGACATCCCCCTAACTCATTGATAGGTTTGAGGCCCATCAGTTACCTGCAACCTGCTTCAGGCTACTGAAATGGTTTTTTACCAGGGAGTGGCTACTGTGCATATTATAGCTTCTTGGAGGCACAGGTGAGAGTTGGGTGACAGGTGGAAGCCAAAGGTAGATGAGCAGCCCTGAAAAGGGATTGGGAAGCCCTTACCCCAGAAGTGCTGATCCTCCCTGAATACCCCATATACTCCTCTTAATAAATTACTTGTTGAATGAATGAAAGCATTAAAAAAATATTTAAACCAAATCTGGCTTTCCCTGTTCCCATGTATACTTAGTCCTCTTCTTCTTGGCTTTAAGCAGTGACCTTTCAGAAAATGTAAATTAATTCAAATGACGGTGCTGGAGTAAAAGGGAGTAAATTTGAGCACGAATCAAATCAATCAATCAATCCATAAGAGTTTATTTGGTGACTGCTATGTGCCAGGCATTGTGCTCATCACTGGAAATATAAATACAAAAGGGAGGCAGTTCCTGCCTTAAAGGACTTAATGTTCAATTAAGAGGAATACAACATGTTCACATCTAAGTAATGGTGAGATCTATTCAAAATAGATTTACAGTAAGAGAGGAGGGGTGACATTAACAATTAGGAGTGTCAGGAAAGGATTCTAGAAAAAAGTGCCACTGGAGCTAAGCCTCGAAAAGAGATGGCAACTACAAGAGGCAGGCAGGTAAAGAGAGGGAGAATATTTCAGAAATTTGGGAATAGCTCAAAAAGGAACTGAGACAGAATAATTTAGTGTATAGGAAACAGCAGGTAGGAGAATTTGGTGAAAGTGTAGAGTATGTAAGTGGAAGTGATATGTAATGAACCTGAAAACATTTTCTGAACCCAGACTGTGAAGACCTTTAAATGGCAAACAGAAAGATTTACATTTTATAATAAAATAAAAGGAATTTGGAGCCATTGAAGTTTTTTCAGCAGAAGGAAGATGTAGTCTGACTTGTTCTTTAGGAAAATCATTATGGGAGACTGTCGTATAATGGAGAGAGGCTGAATTTGGAGGCTGAAGGCTTAGATTCAAATCCCTCTCTGCTGTTTACTAGATGTGAATCTAAGCAAGTTTTATAGTGCCTTGGTTTCTATATCTGTAAAATGAAATTGGATAAGATGAAGTCCCCTCTAGTTCTGACATTATAACTCAGTGATCAATTCTACAGTGATTATATCTATTGGTCTAGATCACAAAATGAATACATTAGAAAACAGGTACAAAAGCTCAGGTTTTTTATTATGAGTCAAATATTTTATCTTTTACATCAAGGGTTCTTAATCTAGAGTCTATAGATCACCAAGTGACTCATGTATAGATATAGAGAGGGAACTTGTGAACTATTTTCCTAATATTTTAATAACTCTTTTCAATATAATTGTTTTATTTTATGCATTTAAAATATTATTCTGATAAAGGGTCCATAGGCTTTACCAGTCTGACAAAGAGGTCTGTGATACACAAAAGTTCAAGAATCCCTTTTCTAGACCTTCTGGAATTGGTGTACTTGTGTATGAATCCTGCTTCTCACACAAGAGGGTAAACCTCTCTCATCATCATTTCCCTTATCAGTAAATAAGAGGGTCAGATGTATTTTCCTCTCAGTTCCCTTCTAGGTCAATACCTGTGATCTTCTGGTCTCTTGAATCTATAAAAATGCTTATTATTGATTAGATTAATCTTCACTCTTGTAAACTGGTGATCCTTGTACCAGGTGTTAATCATCTGTTCTGGGTGTGAAAAAATAAAATATTCTGAACATTAATCACTCTCAATATGATACTAGAGAAAACAACCACTTAGTACAGGTGACTAGAACAACAATTACTATTTGCTATTAAATCTATCAGAAGGGTAGGAAAAAGACCACTCAGTCATTATACTAGACTGAATTTGCTAAAAGGAACAGCCTTCACACCTGAGCTGCAGTTCAGGTTTTTCTCTCAATTAAACCCATGCTTGTTTAAAGTAATGAGGATTTGGGGGACAAGAGAAGAACACACACTAATGAAATCCCCTGCAATCCAAGGGCATGAGGCAGAAAGTGTTTCAAGGAAGGAATCACACAGTCTGTTTTAAAAATTCTTTAATAATCAAACATTTAAAACTACATTGTACATCAGATGGAACCCAAAATGAGTAATAAAAATCAAGGACTATTAAAGGCTTCAGCCTGGACATAGGCCATGCAGAAAGTAAGGGGTGAAATATATTTTTAATTAAAGTGTGAAAATTCTATAAGGTTTTAAGTCTGATGTAAACATGGCTGTGTCGACATACTTTCTGTGATTATTATGCCTAGTTATATTTATAAATGTGACTATTTTAAAGGACTATTCAATTGTTTATATCAGGGCAGACTCTCTGTTATATACAGTCCCATAAAACCAGAATATTTAAAATCAATTTATTTCAAAAATATTTACTAAAATACATCCTATGAAGCAAGCATGGTAGTGCTTGCCTTTAGTCCCTATTACTCCCGAGGAGGCTAAAGCTCGTGGATGCCTTGAATTTTGGAATTCTGAACTGCAATAAGGTTCAAGGTGACTGGGAGTCCATACAAATGTCCATACATGACACAAATAAGGTGAACCCCTTACCTTTCTGCCACCCAGTGGAAGGTTGCCAAGCTACCTAAAGAGGGGCAAACAGTCCCAGGGAGGAAAAATGGAGCAGGTTAAAGCTTTTGTGTCAATCAGTATTAGAACTGGGGCCATGACTGCAATTCCAATTTGGGTAAGGTAGGGCAATGTAGTTGTTGTAGATGATGATGACGATGATGATGATGATGGTGGTGGTGGTGATGATGATGATGATGATGATGATGATGATGATGATGAATCATCCCCACCTGCTACTTCCTATTGGTCAAAGAACAGGAATTCTTAACTATTCTTGTGTCATGGGCACTTTGACACTTCAGTGAACCCTTTAGACCACTTTTTGTGATATATGTATACACATAAAAACATATACACGCATAGTAAAACATATATATTTACAGAGGAAGACAATTCTATTAAACATAATTAGAACTTTAAGTATTTCAAGTACTCAGTTTAAGAAACCCTTGCTTTAGAGTTACAGAACCCAGTTGCTATAAAATAAATGATTATGTGGCTTAGTAGAGCAGCTTACTTGGAATCAGGACAACCTGGGTTCAGATCTCACCTCTGACCTTAACTATGTGACCACAATTGTCAAGTCATTTCACCTCTCTGTGTCAATTTCCGTATATATAAATTGGAACCATAATAGCTGTAATATCTAATTCACAGCATTGTAAATTGTCAATGACATAATATATAGGGGAAAACTGCAAACTTTAGAGTGCTATATATGTGTACATTATTATTGAATTAGTAGCATCTTTGCAGCAAATCTTATTTTGAAATCGATCAGAAGTGCCATTAGATGTGGTTTCTGTGTAGATTAATTATAGACCTTGTTGTGGTATTGAGTCCTGTACCTAACAACATATAATTTATACAACAGTATAATACAATGTGTGCCAAAAGTCTCAATGCAGTGGGTTTTTTCTCTGCAAGTTATATTCTGATAGATTTGCCCTTATAGAGGTTGAATGACTTGCCCAAGGTCACACAGATATTCCTAGTTCTGAAGATGAGTCTCTATCCACACTTCCTCTTACTATACTATACTTAATCAACAAACAAGGAATTAGTAAGCAGTGACACAAGCTTAATAAATACTTGCTTTGATACATTCATTAATTCCTACCCCTAGAAAACTACAGAGAGTTGGTGAATGTGATTTTCCCTTTCTTTAACCAGCCTTGCTTCCTCTAGAGATATTTTCAGGGAATGAATGGGGCAATAAACAGACTTTTTCGTCATTATACTTAGCCTTCCCTTATACTATCCATCAGTCACAAGATTTGTTCTTCATTTAGTTCCTCACTCTACTTTTAGTTTAGTCATTCATAGATCTTAATTCATAACTTCAGAACATCTTCAGGATACTTTGATTCTGATAACCCCCACCCCCAACTCAACCCCTGCTGAAAGCCCAACTAAGTCCTCTATCTAAATCAGAAAGGAACCCACTTTTAATTTCTAATTCTCCCAAGATGCTTTATTCCCTGTAGGTATGAATCTGCACAGAATATATAGGCTATAAAATAGTAATAATAATAATAACTCATATTCTTAGAATGTCCTATCCTTTATAATGTCATTTCCTTACAACAAACCTGTTATGTAGATAGTGCAACTTTATGAGAGTGATTTTTTTAAGCAAGGATGCCAGGATACATGCATACAAATGAGTATTGTTTCTTTCAAGACTTGAAGTATTAGGAAAAATTATTCAGTTATTTCAACAGCTCCAAATGTTTTTTTAGCTTCCACTTTTGTGATGTGGTAAATTGAGTGCTAGGAATAAAAAAGACACTTAGTTCTAATGCTTCTTCAGGTCCTTACTATGTGATAATTGATAAAGTCACATATATTTCTTCTAGAATAAGTTGTACATTTCTTTGAATTGCTTCAATGATGGCATTTTTGTTGTTATTCTTTGAAAATGGATTTGATCTGGGCAAAGAGCTAAGTCATAATTTTATAATAATTGCTTATATTGGTATGACACTTTATAGTAACAGAATGTTTATATCTCAATTCATTCCTTTAATCTACACATCAGCTCTTAAAGGAAGAGAGGTCAAGTAGTTCACTTCCCCCTTTATAGGGGAAGGAACTGATAAAGAGGTTAAATGACTTGGCCAAGATCATACATCTAATAAATGTTGGAACTAGGACTTCAATCCATGATTCCTACTTCTAACTTAGAAAACAGCTTGTACTTTACTACTTTAATGCTATTTTTTTGTTGGAGGGGAGTGGAGAATTTAGTCAGTCAATTAAAAACATTTATTGAACACTGTAAGTTAGGCATTGTGTTATGCATAGTTTTTGACCTAAAGGAGTTCATATTCTAGAGGGAGAGATTACCTCCCTGTAAATATATAAATCAAACCATCAAACATTTATTTCATTTCACTTGTTTGTTAATTAATTTACTTTTGTGAGGTAGCCAGGGCTAAGTGACTTCCCCAGGCTCACACAGCGAGTAAATGTCAAGTATCTGAAGTTAGATTTGAACTCAAGTCTGACTTCCTGACTCTAGGGACAGTGTTCTATCCACTGTACCACCCAGCTACCCCTCAAACATTAAGCATTTGTTGGGCACCATGTACGAAGCTTATTCTGGGGATACAAAGGAAAGTGAAAAGGAAGTGGAGACAAGATGGTGGAGTAGCAGGAATCAAAGCAGTGAGCCCTATCCCTTCCCTTTCCACAAGAGAAAAAAAAAACTTCATCTAAAGAGATCTAGAAAATGTGCCAGAATAAATCCTGATTGAAAAATCAAAGAAATGATAGTAAGCCATTTACTCAGCCCAGGTCTACATAGGAAGATAAACAGAGAGGTCTTCAGACATGGAAGGATGGACTCTGATTCAAAATATATACAGAGGGAGGTTTCCTGGGACAGAGAAAAGATGGCAGAGTAGAGAAAACATAACAGCTGAGCTCTCTAAGATCTTCCCATCCAAACAATTTAAAATAACACCTCAAATCAAATTTTGGAGTGGCAGAGATAATAGAAATTCGGGGTGAGTCTTTCTTGAAGTCCAGGATAACATTGGAGGTCAGAAGTAGATATTTGTGACACAGGGCTGGAAGTTGGCTTGGAGATCACTTGGATGCAACACCAGTTGTGGAACTTGGTGGTGGTGAAAGCAACAGCAGTAGCTTTGGGAGGGCCCAAGTCAGAGAGAGTAAAGGCATCAGACAAATGCTCAGAAAGAGATTAAAGGGAAGTCTGGTGATAGCATTGAGTGCAGGAACACATACTGTTTGGCAAATCCATTGCCTATAAGGACTTCCAGGTCACAGTTCAATAATGGGGAGGAGCCCTTTCAGTCATGAGGGATCAGGGACCCATCTTGGCTAAGGACCAGAATCCTAACCAAGAGAGCAGTGACCACACCTCTCCCTACATCATATCACTTTGGGAATACCTTAAACATCCAAACCCCAAAAACTAGCTATGAAAATAGCAATACAAAAATTCCTGAAACTTGAGTAGTGACCCTTTTCTCCAACGGCCTCCATGCTGGCAACAGAGCCCAAATTTAACACAAAGTTCAAAGTCAAGAAATTGGCTAGAAAAATGAATAAACAATAACAGCAAAAGAATCCAAAAATTAAAAAAGCTACTATATCCCAATTGATAAAAGGTCAAAGGATATGAACAGGCAGTTTTCAGAGGAAAAAATTAAAGCTATCTATAGTCATATGAAAACATGCTTTAAATCACTATTGATCAGATAAATATAAATCAAAACAACTCTTAGGTACCACATCACAGCCATCAGATTGATTAATATGACAAGACAAGAAAATTATAAATGCTGGAGAAGACGTGGGAAAATTAGTACACTAATGAATTTTCGGTAGAGTTATAAACTAACCCAGCTATTCTGGAGAGCAATTTGGAACTATGCCCAAAGAGCTATAAAAATGGGCATACCCCCACTTCTAGGGCTGTATCCAAAAGAAATCATAAAATTGGGAAAAGACCCACATGTACCAAAAATATTTATAGCAGTTCTTTTAGTGGTGTTCAAAAACTAGAAATTAAGGTATGCCCATCAATTGGGGAATGACTGAACAAGGTGTGGTATATGAATGGAATGAAAGACTATTGTGCTATAAGAAATGATGAGCAGGCAGACTTCAGAAAGACCTGGAAAGACTTATATGAACTGATGCTGAGTGAAGTTAGCAGAGCCACTATAACATTGTGCACAGTAACAGTGACATGGAGTGATCACTGACTTTGATAGGCTTAACTCTTCTCAGCAATACAGTAATTTAAGACAACTCCAAAACACTCATGATGGAAAATGCCATCCACATCGAGACAAAGAAATTTGGAGTTTGAATGCAGATTGAAGCATGGTATTTGTTTTCTTTTTGTTGTTGTTTTGTTTTTTTCTTTCTTATGGTTCCCCCCATATATTCTAATTCCTCTATACAACATGACTAATGTGAAAATATGTTTAACAAGAATGTGTATGTGAGCCTGTATTGGATTGCATACCATCTTGGTGAGGGGTAAGGGGAGGGAGGCAGAGAAAATTTAAAACTTATGGAAATGACTGTTTAAAAATAAATAAATTAATTTGTTTTTCAAAAAGCTACTATGGTGATAGGGAAGATTAAGACACAAATTCAGAAGAGGACAATGATGTCAAAACAACTATAAGCAAAACCTCAAAGGAAAAGAAAAGTGAATTGGATACAAGAATTTCGGGAAGAGCTAAAAATGATTTTCAAAATCAAATAAGAGAGATAGAGAAAAAGTTGGGAAAAATGAGAGGGAGGAAGAAAATTATGAAAAGACAATTAGTAGCTTGGTAAAAGAGGAACAAAAATTACTGAAAAAAATCCTTAAAACAGAATTGACCAAATTGAAAAATTGGAACCAAAGCTCATTAAAAAAATAATTCCTTAAAAATTAGAATGGACAAGTGGAAGCTAATGATTCCAGGAGACATCAAGAAACAATAAAATAAAGTTAAAAGAAAGAATGGGTACAGATAATTGTAGGACACATTGAGGGCCTATACACAGGGGAAGGAGAAATTTTCAAACCCATACTGGGACACATTGATAGGGGTAGATATCAACTATCACTTTTGTCACCCAATACCTAAATCTGAATCTCAGATTTGGAGCAGAGTGAGAAGAGGGTCATCTGCCCAGATATGGTTTAGATACAAACCCAGACCAAGTACTTACAGAGTTCAGACCAGGAAAACGGCAGTTTGGATATTTTGGGAGTGCTGAAAATGTACAGATTCCCATTAGGAGCTGTATCTAAGATCTTTGAATAGTATAATCCTCAATTTCCCACAAAAAGCAGCCCATACCTTCCCTGCAGAAGTACACAGAGTCTGGCCTTAACATCAAGTCTGAAATAGAAAAGTAGACTGGAAAAATGAGCAAAGATGAAAGAAGCCCACCATAAAAAAGATATTATGTTGATTAGGTCACTTAAGATACAACTCAGAGGAAGAGAATGACTTCAACGCATCTACAAACAAAGCATCAAAGAAAAATACGGAGTAAGCACAAATTTAACTAGAATTAACTCTCTCTGAAAGAGATAAAGCAAGAGTTTAAAAAGGAGTGAGGCATTTTTTGTTTTTTTCAATTAAATGAGAACTATAGAGGAAAATAGAAAAGAAATGAGAAATATGGAGAATTTGAAAGAATTAACCACTTCACACTAGACGTACAAAACCTTGTTCAAGCAACAAACTCCCTGAAAATTAGGAGGGACCAAATAGAAATAAATGCTTCTATAACACAAAAAGAAATAGTAAAACAGAATCAAGAGATTGAAAAAAATAGGGGAAAAACCCTAAAGTACCTTACAGCAAAAAGATGAAGGAGAAAAAAAGTGAACCAGTGAACTGCCTGATTTCTATGACCAAAACAAGAGCCTAGATATCATATTTTTAAAAATATTTAAAGTGCCCAGTTTTCTTAGGCTCAAATGGCAAAGAAGACACTGTGCTCTATGAATAAGCAAAGCACAATTTTACTTATTTCCTTCATTTTTAAAAGATGCATATCTTTGGTTATTCAAAACCCTTATAACATCTTAGTGAACAATCAAATAGTTTGTTCCTTTTTTCCTTTCTTTCCTCCCTCCCTCCTTCCCTTCCTTCCTGCCTGCCTGCCTTCCTGCTTTCCTTCCTGCCTTCCTGCTTTTCTTCCTGCCTTCCTGCTTTCCTTCCTTCCTTCCTTCCTTCCTTCTTTCCTTCCTTCCTTCCTTCCTTCCTTCCTTCCTTCCTTCCTTCCTTCCTTCCTTCCTGCCTGCCTGCCTGCCTGCCATTCCTTCCTTCTATCCTTCCCTCCTTCCTTCCTTTGTTTCCTCCTTCCTTTTATCTTTCCTTCCCTCCCTCAAACAAGTTCACGGTGTTCAGTGAGGCTGGAGATAGAGTACTAGTCAGCATTATTGGATTTTAAAGGCTGTTAGTAGGTTATGTTGGTGTTGTACTTCTCACACCATCTCTGTCTTAATGTGCTGTACTGTGCATAATGACATAGAAATGGGAGCAATGGCAGAGATCTCAAGACAGCAATGAAATTGTTTTATGGTTACGGCTTATGATGGTTACTGATTGTGTAAAGTTGATGCATTTAATAATGCAATTAGTGATTTATGTGGATAGAAAGATTTAAGTATGCAAAGATAAGCATGTTAATTTCTTATAAGAAAAAATATTGGCAAAAAAGATTAGAATGTAAAGATCTAAGTGATGGAACAGTTTAAAATACTTAATTAGAGTGTAAATGAGATTAACAACTCCATAAAGAAATCTTAATTAAAAAACAACATTCTCCTAATCTTAAAAGAAACTTATCTTCCTGAACCAGGGAATCGAACTCTGAAAACTAAATATATGGTGAAATTGTCCAGCCCTCTACTAATTTAAAAAGAAAAAGAGAAAAAAGGCATGATTAATGATTTACTGAAGATGGAACTTTGCTTTCTAGCAAAATAAAAGCATTGAAGATAAGGATGGAGGAAATATTAGAAAATGCATGAGTGTTCACTGCCATATTCATTCTTTAGCACTCATGAAAGTAATGATCAAGTACAATCACAACCCACTAACCACATCCTTCATCTGGTATTGCGCTTTTAAGGGTTGCTCTGAAATGGCAGGCACTTTATTTATTGAGTAACAAACAAACAAACAAACAAAAAACATGCCATATGAAAACGATACCACAAAGAAACAACTTTAGATTATGTTTTCAGAGACTTGTCAGAAGTGCAGATCACTGAAATGCAGATAGAACAATAGCATGTTGAAAAAAAGAATATATTTAAATGGTTTGTTGCTTTTCTTCTTATTAAAAAATTCAACCCCATCTATAGATTCATCTGGTAGGGCAAACCTTTTAAAATATTCTTTGACATAACCTACCCAGTTTGCTACCAAGTAAAAAAGAATAAAAAAAAACCCTATAAAATGTATCTTCAAGCATCAGAGATTAAATCATTTTGCCTTGCAACTCTAGGACAGAGAATAGATGAGAAATGATAGCAGAGTGTTTAGGGAGATGAATGGGAATGGAAGGATCATAGTAGTTCTCTCTGGGATGCAGTAGAGCAAGGTTTAGAGTGAAGATACTAAATCTTTCTACCATAAAAATAAAGAAAAATCAGGAGTTGAATTTCTGTCCTGGAAAAAAGAGACCATTCCCCTAGTGTGATTCTGCCTAGAAATCATTCAAAATCTAAAAGAAATGAACTTGAGGAATGAAAGATAATTGAAGGAAATTAAATGCATAGGTGAAGTGACCAACAAATGATTGTAGAAAGACTATTCACCGAAGGAAGGAAATATGCCATGGAAATGTAAATTATTTAAGAAAATCTGGAAAACAAAATGTATTAGTAAGGAAAATATTATATATATATACATATGTGTGTGTGTGTGTGTGTGTGTGTGTGTGTGTAGGAATACATACATACATGTACACACACACACACACATATATATATATATTTTTTTTCTGGTTTACACCATTCATTTCCACCAGATTATGAGTTACATTTTTCCGCCATTTTTTCCCTACCCACCACCCCAGAATAGCAGTCCCACTAGATATCCCCTCATCCAATCTGCTCTCTCCCATATCTTCTCCCATACCCCCTTCGACTTTGCCATTAGGGCAAGGTGAATCTCTGGGCCCCAATGCCTGGACGTCTTATGAAACATTTAATTTTAAAACTTCGATTTTCAGATCCATTCCCTTCCTCCCTTGTCACCCACTCCCTCTGAGAAGATAAGCAATTCAGTATGTGTTGTACATGTATAGCTATGCAAAACATTTCCATAGTAGATATATTGTAAAAGACTGCTTATATTTCCCTCCCACCCATCTCACCTCCCAACTGGTCCATTCCCTACTTTGATCTTGTCCCTCTTTGATAGTGGGTACTTCGAATCTCCCCTCCCCCCAGAATGGTCTCCCCTCCATCATCCCCCCTCTCATCCCCCTTTCCCCTACTCAGGAGAGTGGGTTAGGGTAAGATACTCCATTTAGTATGTATTTGATTCTCTCCTTGAGCCAACTTCAATGAGAATGTGCTTTTGCCTTTTTGCCTTCCTGTTCTTCCCCTCCTCTGCAACTACTTCCCCTTGCCTCTTCTACATGAGATAGTTTACCCTACCCTATCTTTCTCCATCTCCTCTTGCCACTTTCCTCTCTCACCTCTTGAGTTCACCCCTTAAGAATCATCCCTTCCTTGGGGCGGCTAGGTGGCGCAGCGAGCAGAGCGCCGGCCCCGGAACTAGAAGTACCCAAGCTTGGATCCGGCCCCAGACACCCAACACACAAACAAAAACCCAGCCGTGCCGACCCCGGGCAAGTCACCCAACCCCAATTGCCCTCCAAAAAAAAAAAAAAGAATCGGGGCGGCTAGGTGGCGCAGTGAATAGAGTGCTGGCCCTGGAATCAGAAGGACCTGAGTTCGGAGCCGGCCTCTGACACTTAATCCACACAAACAAAAACCTAGCCGTGTAACCTTGGGCAAGTTACTTAACCCCAATTGCCCTAAAGGGGCGGCTAGGTGGCGCAGTGAGTAAGAGCGCCCGGCCTCGGAGTTGGGATGACCCGAGATCAGATCCGGCCTCAGAAAATGAGCACCCACGCATAAATAATGACTAGCAGTGTAACCTTGAGCAAGTTACTTAACCCCAATTGCTTTAAAAAAAAAAAAAGAATCATCCCTTCCCATCAAATTCAACCTGTGCCCTCTATCCATGTATACCTGTGAACATATGCCATGTACCCTTCTTCAATTATTTTCATAATGAGAGAGGTTTCATCAAACACAGTTATTGTTTTTCCATGTAGGAATGTAAATAGTCCAACTTTGATAAGTTCATTTTGATTTCTTTTCCTTGATTACCTTCTCAAGCATCTCTTGCTTCTTGTGTCTGAATGTCAAATTTTCTATTCAACTCTGGTTTTTTCCTCGAGAATGCTTGAAAGTCCTCTATTCCACTGAATGACCATATTTTCCCCTGAAACAAGATACTCAGTTTTGCTGGGTAGGTGACCCTTGGCTTCAATCCCAGCTCTTTTGCCCTCTGGAATATCATATTCCATGCTCTTCTGTACCTCAGTGTAGAAGCTGCCAGGTCCTGGGATATTCTGATTGTGTTTCCACAATATTGAAATTATTTCTTCCTGGATGCTTGTAGTATTTTCTCCTTGATCTGGGAGTTCTGGAACCTGGCTATAATATTCCTAGGAGTTTTCTTTTTGGGATCATTTTCGGGAGGCGATTGGTGGATTCTTTCAACCTCTATTTCCCCCACTGGGTCTAAAACATCAGGGCAATTTTCCTTGAGAATTTCTTTAAGGATGATTTCTAGGTTCTTTCTTTGATCATGGCTTTCAGGTAGTCCAATAATTTTTAAATTGTCTCTCCTGATCTATTTTCCAGGTCAGTGGTTTTTCCCATGAGATATTTCACATTGCCTTCTAATCTTTCATTTGTTTGGATCTGCTTTACAGCATCTTGATTTCTCATAAAGTCATTAGCTTCCATTTGCTCCAGTCTAACTCTGAAGGAATGAATCTCCTCAGTGAGCTTTTGAGATTCTTTTTCCATCTGGCAAATTCGACTTTTTAAGGCATTCTTCTCCTCATTGCCTTTCTGAGCCTCTTTTGCCATTTGAGTTAGCCTATTTTTTAAGGTGTTATTTTCCTCAGTCAGGTTGTTGACTGTCATTTCATACTTTTCTTGCATCTTTTTCATTTCTCTTCCCAAATTTTCCCCCACTTCTCTTATCTGCTTCTTAAGGTCCTTTATGGCCTGTAGCCAGCTTGTATTTTCATTTGGGGCTTTTGGTGTAGGAGTTCTGACCTCACAGTCCTCCTCCATGCTTTGAGCCTCTTTGCCCTAAAATAGGAGTCCAATGTTGAACTTTTCTGTTTATTTTGTTTCATTTGCCTAGGCATGTTGCCACTTCATTACTTGATTTTTGGGCTTGTTGCCACAGTAGGACTCTGCCACCAGACAGGGGAGCTTCCGCCCAAATGTGGGGTCTTCACAACTTCCGCCAGTTGGGTGGCCTCTGTAAAGCCTCCACCCACTCTGGCAAATTGGATACCCACCCCAAACTTCCCCCACAGACCACAATCCAGATCCAGGCAGTTTAAAGCAAGAGCGATTAACCCCCAGACTGATTGCTGGATCTCCCTACAGTTCACAGACCAGGAGCTAGAGCCACTACTGACGCTGCAAAATGGCTTCTGTGCAGCTGTTTCTTCAGAAGCTTTTCGCCCCCAGGGGAGGCAGCCGCGTGTTCCCCAAATACTGGTCCTAAAGTCCATAGGGCACTAACCTATCACTTTGTCCTAGTCATATCTGTTCTGATAATTCTGGAATCGCCACAATTGCTGGTGTTCTGGGGTCCCTGCAGCCGGCTGAAAGTCTGGCCGCCCTGGGTCTAAAACCATGGACCTGGGCTCCGCTCTGTGGGCTGCACTGTCCGTTCCCAGTGCGCTGTGCTGCCTGCTCTCAGAGCACTGCACTGGCCGCTTCCTGCAGGGCTGCTGGGCTGTCCTCAGCCGGAAGTTAGCTTCTGTGTGCCGTTCTGTGCGTGCCGTGGCTCCAGAAGTTGTTTGGAGTCCCCTTTCACATTATTTGAAATCTGTGTGGGGCAGAGCACATTGGAAATGCTATTTCTACTCCGCCATCTTGGCTCCACCCCTACATATATATTTTGAACAATGTATGTGTATACATATACATACATTGTTCAAAGGGCAAAAAGTCTATGAGTAGCCATTCTTCATGTCATAAAGCCATCAAAGTTTTTTCTTATTTTAATGCTGCAAAAGATTCATGATTTCACTAACTGGGTTTCTCTGTCCACCAAAGTTCTCAACATTCTTCATAAAATATTTTATAGTTCCTTTACAGAATTATAGAGTTGGAAGGGATCTTATTAACCACTCTGTTCATCTCATATCTGCAAAAGAATACCTTCTACAAAATACCCAGGAATTGGTCATCTTGCCTTTGGCTGAAGTCCTAATGACAGGAAACCTATACAGCCCATTCCACACTTGCATATCTGTAATTGTTAGGAAGATTTTCCTGACAGCTTTAAGTTGGGTGATAATCCTTTGTATTCCTAAGACTTAGTTAGCATAGTGCCTGGTTTATGTGCTTGATGAATGCTCTTCGACTGACTGTTTAATGACTAATATATATATTAAACCTAAACTTGCCCCTTTACACTTTCTTCCCATTGCATTACCTCCTGCCCTTTGGACTAAAAAGGGTCAAGGCTAGTCCCTCTTCTTTTTTTTTTTTAAACAAATGCTTTATTAACTTCTGTTTTACATCATTCATTTCCGCCAGATTTTGAGTTACAATCATTTTCCCTCCATTATTCCCCTACCCAACCTCCCAGAATAGTAGTCCCACAAAATATCGCTTCCTCAAATCTGCTCTCTCCCATACCTTCTCCCCTACCCCCATCGACTTTTCCATTAGAGGAAGGTGAATCTTTGTGTCCCAATGCCTGCACATCTTATCTCCCTATTACAAGCAAAAGAGTATTAATAATAGTATTTATATATATTTGAAACATTTAATGTTATGACCTCACATTTCAGATCCATTTCCTTCCTCCCTTGTCACCCGTTCCTTCTTGGGAGATAAGTAATTCAGTATATGTTGTACATGTCTAGCTATGCAAAACATTATCATAGTAGATATATTGTACAAGGCTGCTTATAATTCCTCCCACTCATCCCACCCCCCACCTGGTCCATTCCCTACATGATCCTGTCCCTCTTCTATAGTGGGTACTTCCAACCTCCCCTCACCCCAAGGATGCCCTCCCATCCATCATCCCTCCTCTCGTCCCCCTTCCCCCTATCCTGCTGCAGCTTGAGATATCCCATTTAGTATGTATGTCATTTTCTCCCTGAACCAAATTCAATGTGAATGTGGTTTTGCCTTTTTAGCCTTCCTTATTCTCCCCGTCCTTTGCAACCACTTCCCCTTGCTTCTTCTACATGGGATAGTTTACCCTACCCTGTCTCTCCCCATCTCCTCTTGCCACTTTCCTCTCTCACCTCATAATTTCATCCCTTGAGTATTCTCCCTTCCCAATAAATTCAACCTATGCCCTCTATCCATATATAACTGTAACCATATACACACACATTCACATATGTACTCATATGACCACACACCCTTCTTCCATTATTTTCATAGTGAGAAAGATATCATCAGTCACCGTTATTGCTTTTCCATATAGGAATGTAAAAAGTTCGACTTTGATAAGTTCCTTTTGATTTCTTTTCACTGATTACCTTCTCAGGCATCTCTTCCTTCTTGTGTCTGGATGTCAAATTTCCTATTCAATTCTGGTTTTTTCCTCAGGAATGCTTGAAAATCCTCTAGTCCACTGAATGACCATATTTTCCCCTGAAACAAAATACTCAGTTTTGCTGGGTAGGTGACCCTTGGGTTCATTCCCAGCTCTTTTGCCCTCTGGAATATTATATTCCATGCCCTTTGATCCCTCAGTGTAGAAGCTGCCAGGTCCTGTGCTATTCTGATTGGGTTTCCACAATATTGAAATTGTTTCTTCCTGGCTGCTTGTAGTATTTTCTCCTTGATCTGGGGATTCTGGAACCTGGCTATAATATTCCTGGGAGTTTTCTTTTGGGATCTTTTTCAGGAGGTGATCTGTGGATTCTTTCAACCTCTATTTTGCCCTCTGGGTCTAAAACATCAGGGCAATTTTCCTTGAGAATTTCTTGAAGGATGATTTTTTAGGTTCTTTCTTTGATCATGGCTTTCAGGTAGTCCAACAATTTTTAAATTGTCTCTCCTGGATCTATTTTCCAGGTCAGTGGTTTTTCCTATGAGATATTTCACATTGCCTTCTAATCTTTCATTTGTTTGGATCTGCTTAACAGCATCTTGATTTCTCATAAAGTCACTAGCTTCCATTTGCTCTAGTCTAATTCTGAAGGAATGAATCTCCTCAGTGAACTTTTGAGATTCTTTTTCCATCTGGCAAATTCGACTTTTTAAGGCATTCTTCTCCTCATTGCCCTTTGGGCCTCCTTTGCCATTTGAGTTAGTCTATTTTTTAAGGTGTTGTTTTCCTCAGTCAGGCTGTTGACCTCATTTCATACTTTTCCTGCATCCTTCTCATTTCTCTTTCCAATTTTTCCTCCACTTCTCTTATTTGATTTTTAAAGTCCTTCTTAAGGTCCTCTATGCCTGCAACCCGCTCATGTTTTCCCCTGGGGCTTTTGGAGCAGGACTTCTGACCTCACAGTCCTTTTCCCGCTCTATGCCCCCAAAATAGGAGTCTAGGGTTGCATTTTTCTGTTTCCTTTGCCTTGGCATGTTGCCGCTTAATTACTTGACTTTTGGGCTTGTTGCCACACTATGGCTTTAAGGCCAGGTAGAGGAATTTTCGTCCCGAACGTGTGGGGGGCAACTTCCGTTTCTGGCAAGCTATAAACCCACCCACAACTTCCACCCTAGATCACAATCCAGATCCAGGAGGTTAAAGCAAGAGCGATTACCCCCCAAGACTGATCGCTGGATCTCCCCACGATTTGTAGGCTGGGAGCCGGATCTGCCTCTGAAAACTACA